>CAUYPK010116650.1:0-23098 GCA_963574355.1 Loris lydekkerianus | reverse complement strand
CCTCTTTTATGTTTACATGGATGGAACTGGAAAATATTCTTCTTAGTAAAGTATCTCAAGAATGGAAGAAAAAGTACCCAATGTACTCACCCCTACTATGAAACTAGTTTAGGGCTTTCACATGAAAGCTGTAACCCAGTTGCGACCTAAGAATGGGGGGAAAGGGGAGAGGGAGGGGAGGGAGGGGGACTGGTGGGATCACACCTGCGGTGCATCTTGCAAGGATATATGTGAAACTTAGTAAATGTAGAATGTAAATATCTTGGCACAACAACTAAAAAAAACACCAGGAAGGCTATGTAGACCAGTGTGATGAAAATGTGTCAAACGGTTTATGAAACTAGTGTATGATGTCCCATGATCATATCGATGTGCACAGCTATGATTTAATAAAAAAAAAAAAATTTAATTTCAGATGTATTATGGGGGTACATATAATTTGTTTATATAGCTTGCTTTTGTAATGTTAAAGTCTGAGTTGTAACATGTCCTTCACCCAGCAATTGTGCAGTGTCCCTGTTGAGTGGGAATCCCTTACCACCCTACCCCTGATTTGAACATCATTGAATTATTCTCACAATTGAGCACTAAGGTGCTGATCCGATTTAGAGAGCACGTGTAATGTTTGATTTTCCATTCTTGTGATACTCAGGAGAATAGTGTACCATTCTATCCAGGTTGTTAAAAAAAGATGTAAAATCTTCATCTTTCTTATGACTAATAGTGCATGGCATACACATATGACAGTTTATTAATCCATTTATTTATTTATTTTTTATAGTAAGTATGTTCTCTTTTTTACTCTTTTTTTTAAATCAATGTCATTTAAGTGTGCTGTAGAAGTTTTCATTTTTACCCTCCCTCTGCCTATTCTCCCCCCTAACTCTCCTTCCTCTCCCCCTTCCCCCTATTCTTAGGTTGTAAGTGGGTTACAGCTTTCATGTGAAAGCCATAAATTAGTTTCATAGTTGGGCTGAGTACATTGGGTACTTTTTCTTCCATTCTTGAGATACTTTACTAAGAAGAATATGTTCCAGCTCCATCCATGTAAACATGAAAGAGGTAAAGTAAAACCCATTCTCACTGGAGTTAAGTTTTTAAATTAATTATTTAAAAAAAAAATTTCCAAATATTTTCAAATTGTTCTTGGTTACATTACCCATGGATACAGAGGGCTGACCATGCATACGTAGGTACATAGACACATAATATATACACATGTATGTACACATAAATACATTAAATATATATACAGGTTGGAAAATCCCTAATCTAAAAATTCAAAGTGCAAAAAGCTCCAAAAACCCCAAAATTTTTGAGTGCCAATCTGATGCCACAAGTGGAATAGTTTACACCTGACCTTATGTGATGGGTTGCAGTCAAAATGCAGTCAAAATTGTGTTTCATGCATTCAATTATGCAAAATATTTTATAAAATTACCTTTACGCTATATGTATAAAATTTATAAAAATATAAATTAACTGTGTGTTTAGACTTTTGTCCCATGAACATGATATCTCATTATATATTTGCAAATATTCCAAAATCTGAAATCCAAAGCATTTCTGATTTCAAGTATTCCAGGTAAAGAATACTTAACCAATCTGTTATATATATACATATATATGCAATGTATATGTGTAATATATATGTGCATGTATATACATATGCATGCTTTATATATACTAGTATACATATATGAACATATATAGTATATAGTTATGTATATGCATGCATATGCATATATAAAATATTATTCTGGCAACTGAATAAAGACATAATCAAAAGGATATTTACTATAAAGAATGGCCCATGTGATTATGAAATCTGAGAAGTCCCACTATCTTCAGTTGGCAAGCTGGAGATCCTAGAGATCAGATGGTATAGTTCCAGTTCCAGTTCAACTCCAAAGGCTTAAAAACAGGAAGACCCAATGTTGTAGATTTTGTATGAAAGTCAGCAGACTGAAAGCCCAGGAAGAGTCAATGTTCAAGCTTGAGTCTGAAGGTAGGAAAAAAAATGATGTTCCAACTTAAGGTAGTCAAGCAGCATGAATTCCCTCTTCCTGATCCTTTTTGCTCTATTCATTTCTTCTGTGTGTGTGTGTGTGTGTGTGTGTATGTTTATTTTTATTTATTTATTTTTTAATTTCAAATTAATATGAGGGTACAAATTTTTAGGTTACATTGTTCTCACTTCCAGGGTAACGTTCCAGTTGTAAAAGAGTCCCTCACCCATGGAGATATTATACACCCTCACTATGTGCACATTAGGTTAGATCCTGCCTCATGCCCTCCCTCCTTCTGCCAATTTTCCTCCCCCCTTCCTACCTTCCTCCACCCCCGTACTACACTATATTTGTGTTTTATCGTTCACATGAGTATGCAATTCTTTATATATTGGTTTCACATTAGTATGAGTACATTGGATATTTATGTTTCCATTCTTGTGATACTTTACTAAGAAAAATGTGTTTCAACTCTATCTAGGTAAATGTAAAAGACTTAAAGTCTCCATCTATTTTAATGGTTGAATAGTATTCCATGGTATACATGCACCACAGTTTGTTGATTTATTTATGGGTCAATGTTCACTTAGGTTGCTTCCACAACTTGACAATTAGGAATTGAACTGTAATAAACATTTTGGTGCAAATGTCTTTGTGGTAAAATGATTTTTGTTTTTCTGGGTAGATACCTAATAATGGGATTACAGGATCAAATGGAAGGTCTACTTTTAGATCTCTGAAGATTCTCCATACTTCTCTCCAAAAAGGTCGTATTAATTTGCAATCCCACCAGCAGTACAGAAGTGTTCCCTTCTCCCCACTGTACTGGTTTCTTCCATTGATTGGATTAGCTCCACTCATGTTAGGTATGCAATCTGCTTTACTCAATTTAAATGCTATTTTAGATGAAATTTAAATGTTAATTTAAATGTTAATTTCATCAAAAAAAACACCGTTACAGGCCTAGCATAGTGATTTGTGCCTATAATCTTAGCACTCTGGGAGGCTGAGGAGGGTGGATTACTTGAGCTCAGGAGTTTGAGACCAGCCTGAGCAAGAGCAAAATCCCATCTCTACTAAAAGTAGAGAAACTAGCTGGGTGTGCTGTCACACACCTGTAGTCCCAGCTACTTGGCAGGCTGAGGCAAAAGGATTGCTAAAACCCAGAATTTTGAAGTTGCTGTGAGCTATGATGCAATGGCACTCTACTCAGGGCAACAGAGTAAGACTCTGTCTTAAAAAAAAAAAAAAAAAAAAAAAAAAAAAAAAACCCTTACAGAAATACCCAGAATGTTTCAGTAAATATCTGGAAACCTTATAGCCCAGTCAAACTGATACATAAAATTAGCCACCACAAAATATATTATATACTTATATGTTCATATATCCACATATTATATATGGATAGATTTTTTTAATGTAAAAAGATTATATATTTTATGGATATACATTTTTTCTTAATGTTTGTGTTAGGTCAGATTCCCCTGGAAACTAGGGTCAAAAATGAATATTTATGTTCAAGAGTTCTATCAACTGCTCCCAGTTTCAAGAGCTATGAGGGCCTGAGCAAGAAAGAATTGGGAAGAGAAAGAAGGTGAAGTAAAATGCAGTTGCAACATGGTCAACCTGAATAAGAGTTGAAAAACATGGATCACCTTTCAGAATTGTCTTTAACTAAGACAAGGAAGCCAGACATTTTTGTCCCACTTTCCACATACTCTGCCCCTAGGAAGAGGGCATAACTGTGGATCAGGTGGCTCCCTTTAGCCAAGGGATATTACTGGAAATGGTCTCTAACTACACCTTCAGCACCTAACACTCCTGACATCCAGGAAAATGAGTAACAGTCTTAAAGAGGAGTTACAATGTATTACTGTATCCACCTTTTCTTATTCAGTTCTACTTACTTCATACAGCAAGCATACACAAGAGAGGAATACCTTCTCCCAGATTATAATTGGTCCCTATTCCTGAGGAAACTTTTTAAAAAAAGGTTAATGGTCTAGTCAATAGCCTATCCTACTGTAGTCAGTCTCAGAAATAAAATTGATTGATTTTCATCATCATTCTCTTCCATTACCCATTCTGGATTTCCTGCAGGGGTGCCTAACCTGTGGCCTGTGAGCTGCAAGCAGATGATGTGGGGACTTTTTGGTTATCTATGGTGGTGGATATAATGAAAATTATGTGCTGCCTTTTTTATCTTTCTCATCGGCTTTCATTAGTGTATTTATTGTGTGGCCCAAGACAACTCTTCTTCCTCCAATGTGGCCCATAGAAGCCAAAAGGTTGGATACCCTGACACCTCTTCTAAACTAGATGCCTTTTCTGGAGGTGTGATACAGATTCTTAGCCATAAGATAATCTTAACTACCACTTGGATATTCTACTAGTCCATTTAACATTAAATTGGATAAATACCTAACAAAAGAAACAGTTTGCTGTGGCACTTTTGTAAACATTTCTTCTCTGGAAACCAACACTTCTAGAACAACTGCATCTGAAGTAGTTGAAGTAGGTCACAGGAAGTAATTAAATGCATGCCATTCCTATTATTATCCATTATTTCTTAGACTTATTAGTTCTATATATTGGTGATGATGGTCAATAATTTATTAGTAAAATGTCATCTCCAAGCTATAGCCTCAACTGTATTTTTTAAAAGCCATTCCATAGCTCTATCTGGCTGGCCACTTTTGTGTATTGTACTAATATAGGCACAGTGAACCCAATGGTTTATGTACCCAATACTACACCTTGTATGATATACAGTAAATCCTTTGCTCTAAAATCACGTTGTATCGAATTTTATATTATTAGGTTAAACACTGTATAATTATTTGAATAATTTTGTCAGCCTAGATCCTGCAAGCCAGAAAGTAATACTTAGAATATGTGTTGATCACACTTAACATGCCACCATGAAGTTGCTGATGATTTTACCTCCTGGTTGTTTCTATATCGGAGAGTTATTTTTGGTCTCTTTTGCTAGCATGTAGAGAGTGGCAATAGCCACATCAGACTTAATGAATGAGAGCTCATGCTGTTAGTTCCAAGCACAGCCTTCATATCCATTAACGTGGCATTCTATACATGTGTCTTTTATTCTAGCCCTGGGATAGTCAATAATAGAAATTGATTAATGTCAACTAACCAAGACATTTTGCTTATTTGGTTGGTTAGTGCTCCTCTCATGGTGGATGCTTTCATTGAGGATTAACATGTGACACAAACACTACCTTCACAAAGTGCACACTACATTAGATCCATTCACATGCTTTTCCCCTAGATCTCCTTGTTGATGACCCTCCAGTATTTTTTCTTCCAAAGCCTTAGGCAATAAGCCAAACAATTAATGTTTATATGTAATTATTTTGGACTATTTATTTTTCCACATGAAGTGGATAAGCAAATGTATTGCCTTTGGCTCTAAGGATTTAAAGGATTTCCTTTCTTTGCTGTACGCCTATGTGGGACTGTAATGTAGCAACAATTTATTTGGGGATTGCAGTCATATACTTAGTAGACCTTCCTGAAAACCAAATTTGGCCTTCCTTACCCTCAATTATTTGGTTACAAGGAACCCTCTATGTTGCTATTGGAGTAGGCTGAGAGAAAAATGCCAGTGCAAGAATTGAGGTTACCATAATGGACTTGACCACTTGTCCATGCACATGCCTCACATCCTGAGGCTGTGATAATCTGATACAGCAATATTACAAATAGCACAGAAGCCATAAGTGGGGCTATTACTTGATTCAGTTTGTGACAATCCACTTTCATCTGCCAGACTACATATACTTTTGTAGGATCTAAACATAGATGGAAATATGATTATGGGGTCTTTAGTATGAAACTAATTTCTGCCATTCCCTGAGATTCAGTATTGTTTTGGATTTACTATGTTGGCTAGTAGTGGGAGAAGTGTGGTGTTGAGTACTTCAAAGGTGGATGCTTTGTCTTCTACACAATGATAGCTTTTACCTCCAAGTCAAAGTTCAAAGTGGGATTTTTGAAAGCTTCCAATTATATACATTCCAATTATACATTCAGAAACTAGAAAAATTACCACCAGGTAGATATGTGGACCCAGTGAGATATATATGGGTTACAACTGCATTTACTATTTGCTCCCTTATGTTCCCACTCTGAAAGTGGGCATATAAGAACATTTTAGGTCCTTTATTATCAGTGCTAACTTGGACTCCATGTCTTAGGCCATTACCCATCATACAATGTGCAGTTACCCAAGTGAGTGGTTATAAGTTTTCTTTTCATTTTTGGGGAGTGGGTTAGGGGGTGTCCTCTGGTACTCATCATTTTATACCCTTACCATGCTTTAGGAAGGATCTTACTTTGTGGGATCCTGGCCTCCTTTTCAGTCAATGAGTTCTAAGTCTGTGAATTCACTATAATCTAGAAGAAACCATGACATTTATTTGGGTGAGCTTCTTCATCTAGTCTTGATTTTCTTTGGTTGTATGAAGTAAGAAATACCCCTATGGATTTTCCATATATCTTGATCCCAGATACACTGTATTCTATTAGTCATAGTTATAGCTTTCTGTGTATAATACCCCTCTGACCAACTCTGAGCTTGATACTTTTATTGATAATTATGTCTACCTAGTTTCTACCATTTAATTGTTGCCACCTGGACTCTATTTATCTAGAATCCTCTTATCCTCTTTGGTATCAGGGAACAAGTATCTAATACCTTCTGTTATAAACCTTGGCCTAGAGAGTATAGTCAACAAAGTGTATACACCCTAAGGTAACCTTCAGTGTGTCACATGCCCCTATAAAACCCCCTCCCTTGAGTGTAGATAGAACCTATTGTTTCCTTCCTGCCAGTGGAATATCGCAGAGGTGATAGGATGTCATTCTTTTGTTTAAATGTTGTAACCAAGTTTTATTTCTGTCTGCTACATTGGAGTAATAAAATGACCTCAACACATACCTTCAAACCTCCTTCCCTGCCAAAAAATGAAAGATGGTGTAAAAGGCGCATCTTTGAGGTTTGAACAATGTAACACACAGGAAAAGCTCCATTTAAATTTTATTTAAGCTTTCGTTTTTATGTAACCCCTGAAACCATTTAATGTCACAAATGTTATAATAAAGAAATCTTTCCCAACATTTATCTACAATGATGATTTTAAAATTGGCAGTCCATATCCCTCACCAACCTTTACACATGCTACCAGATGGTTTGTCCCTAATTCTCCCCAAGAAACGAAAGCAAATAGAAATTACATCAAAAGAGGATTTTGTATGAGGATAAGCTGAATGAAATTTTAACTAAATGGTTATTTCATCACCTATACAGTCATTGATAACCAGTCTACTAGCTGCCTAAACAGCTCGGTCACTCCTGATGGAACGTGGAGTGGAGGAAAGTCCTCAGTATAGGTTGGTGGTGTTGGTGCCCCGAGGGGTCTTGATTTTCTCAATGTTTTTGAGGATTATGTCATGCAAGGTGGCATACTGGTTCCGCACTTGCAGCAGGATCTGGCGCACACTCAGGTACTCATTTTCGTCAAGCTCTGCTATGTTGTGACGATAATCTTCCACTTGTGGGTACTTCACGATCTTGGATACCAACTTGGCCCGGGTGTTGTAGTAGGTGAAGAAGCGACGTAGATAGGAGGCTGCTGTGCTCTCCACGGACCACAGCTGGTCCACGATGTCTTCCTGGATAGACACGCCAAAGTTGTTGCCATCCTCCACCTTCGGGATGAGGAGCTGCACCCACATCCGCACTATGCTGCATTTCTCTCTCAGCAGCTCAATCTCAGGTTTGACCCGCTCAATTAGCTCCATCAGGTACTGGTTGCTCCGCAGAAGCTGACCCTCGCAGCCTGGCAGTGCTGGAACCTTCCCTGAGGACTGGGTATGGAGAGGCTGCGGGTCCCGGTTGGGCCCATCCCCCGCGGTTTCTGGGCCGGAAGGAGGCACTGGGGTTGGCACCGAACGGATTCTGGACAGGTCCTGCAGGCGGAGGTCCTGGAATCGCCTATCTAGCTCCAACAGCTTCTGAGGGAAGAAGATAAATACCAGATCCTCAGCCTCCTTGGCGATACGGGCACGAAACGAGCATACTTTCCTCTGCAAGTCCTGTTCTAGCTTCAGCTGGGAAGCCATGGCCTCCGGAAGCGTCGACAAGACCCAAGTCTCCGTCTCAGGCTGGCTGTATTTGGTTCCCACCTTGGCGACCAACTGCCAGCTGACCAGCGCGGAAATGACGTCCGCTCCCGGCGGTACTGTCTTCATAAAGGTCGCATTACATAACAGTCAATCCTAGTAGAACGTAGTGACACCTTTTTTCTTCTATCCTCAAAGCAGCAAAGAGCCATCTTGCGCATGCGTGTGGAAGAGGTCACATGACAGGAAATTGTGGACAGCCTCTATAACCTGAGGCAGCCAGTTAGAAACCAAATGGAGAAAAAAGAGTTTCTTAGTCCTGATGGATGGGGCACTGCATCATGAACTCTAATTCTTAAAGAAGCTAGTAGTCTGATTATCCATTGTATTATACTTAAGGATGCTTTCTCTTCAGCTCCCTTTTTTTCTGATAGTACATTTTAAACAGAATGAACCTTTTAACTGTATCTTTCTCAGTCAATAAATATTTATTGAATGCCTACTATGCCAGGCACTATGATAAACACTGTGGATACAGTCATGAACACTGCAATTGAATGAATAAAACCATTCCCTTCAGTCTCGCCAGATGGAGACTGGGAATCAGAATCATCTTTGACTTAGAATTTAGTCATTATAAATACTATTTTGAAAGTTTCGACTGCGTCTTTCTGTAATTCAGGGAAAGGACATAAAAAAGTGTATGGCTCAGCAACCACGTTATTTCCTATTCCCAGTCGGCTAAACAAAAATCTGAAAGGAAAATAGGTAGTAAGGCAATGAAGAGGAGGAAATAACACTTCTCTGTATAACAGAATGAACGAGCACCAATGTTAGAGAGGTGGTCCTGCAAATTATGAGACATTTTATAGGTTGACATTATACTATTCTTGCAAATTAACAATTGTCTTTTTCCTTTTTCTGTTGTTTTATTAAGGTAAAATTTACATACAGTACGTTTCATCATTTTTTTCTTTCTTTTTTTTTTTTTTTTGAGACACAGTCTCACTTTGTTGCCCTGGGTAGAGTGCTGTGACATCACAGCTCACAGCAAATTCAAACTCTTGGGCTCTAGCAATTCTCTTGCCTAAGCCTCCCAAGTAGCTGGAACTGTGGGCTGTGGCCACAACGCCTGGCGTTTTTCAGAGATGAGGTGTCTCTGCCTCAGGCTTGTCTCAAACTTGTGAGCTCAGGCAATCCGCAGGCCTCGACCTTCCAGAGTGCTAGTATTATAGACATCAGCCATGGCATCTGGCCCTCATTTCATCAATTGTAAGTGCACAATTTGATCAGCTTTGAAAAAATGAATATAGCCATCTAGCCACCACCTAAATCATGATACAGAAATTTTATTTTGCTCCATTGTCCCTGATCAGATCTCTGTCACAATGATTTTGTCTCTTCTACAATATAATAAAAAGAAATTATACAGTTTGTAGTCTTTTGTGTCTATAAATTTTCACTTAGCATAATCTTTTTGAAATTCACCAATAAAAACTTGTACACAATTATTCACGGCAGCCTTATTCATAATAGCTCCAAACTGCAAACAACTCAAATGTCCATCACCTGGTGAAAGGTTTAAAGGAACTGTGTTACATTCCTACAGTGGAATACTATTCATAAACAAAATGGAACAAACTAGTGATAAACACAATAATGGTCTTCTATTTTATGTGTATAAGTTATGTTTTTCTTTACTGATAAATTTATTTCATAAGAAGAAAATTATTCAATGTCTTGATACAGCTAAGTGTTAGAACAAGGGCTCAGATGCTGAGCAACCAAGAAGAAACAAATAGCTATGAACGTTTTTCACCCAAGAGTGAGTCTTTTGCTATTTCAATTCATATCCTCATGATTTATCTTTCTTGTAACCAATATATACTATTTTGTGAATTGACTTGAAAGTATCAGGGAAAAATCAGCTTGACAAATGTAAAATCTCATACAAGAATCTGAAACAGAATAGTGGTCACTGATATGGGAATTGGTAAAGTGCTTTGGAAAATTGATTAATCGACAATAATAATCTTCAGAGTAGCCATAGATATTGACTCAGCTTACCTATGGTACTATTTTCTATGAAAATTGAAATGCAACCCAAGATTCTTATGTGATTGGCTTGGCAATTGCAGGTCAGCAGCTAGGGCGCCAGCCACATACACCAAGGGCTGGCGGGTTCTAACCAGCCGGGGCCAGCTAAAACAACAATGACAACTGCAACAATAACACCAAAACAAAACCAAAAATAGCTGGGCATTGTGGTGGGTACCTGTAGTCCCAGGTACTTGGGAGGCTGAGGCCAAAGAATTGCTTGTGCCCAAGAGTTTGAGGTTGCTGTAATGCCATGGCACTCTACCAAGGGTGACATAGTGAGACTCTGTCTCAAAAGAAAAAAAAAAAGATTCATATAGGATTATCTTCAGTGCACCTTTATCCATTTAGAATTTTTTTTATTACATCTTAAGTTTACAAAAAAATGGAGCCCAAGTACAGAAAGTTCCCATAGATTGTCTATATACCTTTCCTTGGTTTCCTTTGTTATTAATATCTTGCACTTATATAATTCATTAGCTACAATTGATGAACCCATGTTAATACATTAATATTAACTAAAATTAATAGTAAACCTTGAGGTCCACTTTTTGTGTTGTACAATTCTATGGGTTTTGACAAATTTGTGTCACGTATCCACCATTATAATGTCACACAGAATAGTTTCACTGCCCTAAAACATCCCTTGTGCTCCACTTTATTTATCCAATCCCCACTTACCCATAAAGTTTTGACAACCATTAATCTTTCCACTTTCTCTATAGTTTTGCCTTTTTCAGAATTTCATGTTGTTGGAATTATACTGCACTATATATGTTCATAGCCTTTTCAGATTGAATTCTTTAAGTACTATGCTTTTAATTATTTCTTCATGACTTCATAGCTCATTTATTTGTATTATTTAATAATATTCCATTGTATGGATGTACCATATTTGAGTAGCAATTCACCTTTCAAAGGATTTCTAGGTTGCTGCTAGTTTCTGTCAGTCGTTAGTAAAGCTGCTATAAATATTTCTGTGCAGGTATTTGTGTGGACATGTTTTTAACTCATGTGAGTACAAAGATACTCAGAGATATAGAGATTCAGTCTCAGAATACTGAAATAAAGCAAATGTCACAACAAAGTGAGGCATATAAACTTTTTGGTTTCTCAGTACACATAAAACACATTTACACTATACTGTAGTCTCTTAAGTGTACAATAGAATTATGTCAAAAAACCAATGTATATAATTTTAAAATACCTGAATTCTAATTTTCAAAATTAGAAAATTGAAAATTTCTAAATATCATCTAAGACTTTAGCAAATTGTAATCCTTTTGCCAGTGGAGAGTCTTACCTCACTGATGATGACTGCTGATGTATCAGGGTGGTGATTGCTGAAACCCATTTCTTCTGCAGTTTCCTCACTTTTGTAAGAACTGCATAGAGTTAGGGCCTTGCTCTGGATTAGGCTTTGACTTAAGGAAATGTTGTGGCTGTTTTTTTTATTATTTATTTCAGATTGATATAAGGATATAAATGATTAGGTGACATTGTTTTAATTTGTTAGGTAAAGTCCAAGTTGTAGTTGATCCCTTAACCCAGGGAGTTTCCTCATATACCCCTACATTGTGCCTGTTAGGTGTGAGCTTACCATCTCCCCATCCCTTTTCCCTCTCAACCCTCCCTGATCACCCCTCCCCAGCTTAAATTTAATTGTGTTTTTCTCTCCTGTGAGCATGTACTTGTTCATCTACTGGTTTCATATTAGTATCAAGTACAAGTACATTCAATACTTGCTTTTCCATTCCTGTGATACTTTGCTAAGGAGAATGTTCTTCACATCTATCCAGGTTAATACAAAAGTTGTAAAGTCTCTTTTTATGGCTGAATAGTATTCCATAGTATACATATGCCACAGTTTATTAATTTATTCATGAGTTTATTCACTTGGTGATTGTGAATTGAGCTGCAGTAAACTCTCAAATATAATTCACCACATAAATAAATACAGAAACAAAGACCATATTATCCTCTTAATAAATGCAGAAAAAGCATTCAACCAAATTCAGCATCATTTTCTGACAAAAACACTTAAGAAAATAGGTATAAATGGTACATTTCTTAATCTAATAGAAGCCATCTTCAACAAGCCCACAGCCAATACTGACTAGAGTAAAACTGAAAGCATTTCCACTTAGAACTGGAACAGAAAAGAATGTCCACTGTCTCCACTACTATTCAACATAGTGCTGGAAGTTCTAGCCAATGCAATCAGGCAAGAGAAGGCTATCAAGAGTATCCAAATGGGGACACAGAAGGACTCTTGTTCTTTGCTGATGATATGATCTTATACCTGTGGCTGGTTTTTTATCTTCTATCCAGGCCACTAAACCTTTCTCCATTTCAACAATAAGGCTGCTTTAATTTTTTTTTTAATTGTTCTAGGGTTCATTGTGGTAGTACTTTAATTTCCTTCAAGATCTTTTCTTTATACTCACAATTTCATCTATCTTGGTTTTTGACATGTCTTCCTAATTAAACTTAATAATTTTGTACCTTTTGATTTAAAGTAAGAGACTATAATTCTTGCTTTCACTTGAACACTTATTGGCCATTATAAGATCATCAATTGACCTAATTTCAATATTGTTGTATTTCAGGAAATAGGAAGGCCTGATAAGAGAAAAAGAGACAGGAGAATGAGAGGTCAGTGGGGCAGTAAGAACACACATGATAGTTATTGAGTAAGTTCATTACTTTATTTGGTGTTGTTCATGATGCCTTAAAGCAATGATAATAGTAATATCAAATAACTGATCACAGATCACATAATGTACATATTAATAATGAAAAAGTTTGAAATATTACAAGAATTACTAAAATGTGATGAACTGAGCACATGCTGTTGGAAAAATTTCAATGGTAGACTTGCTTATCACAGTGTTGCCACAAATCTTCAATTTCTAAAACGTGTGCAATATCTATGAACCACAATAAAGTGAAGTGCTACAAAATGACGTATGCCTGTAGATACCTAGAAGTGTGACTTTCATGTTGTTGGAATTATACCGTACTATATATGTTCATAGCCTTTTCAGATTGAATTCTTTAAGTACTATGCTTTTAATTATTTCTTCATGACATCATAGCTCATTTATTTTTTATTATTTAATAATAATAAAAATAGTATGATTATGCTCAGCTTTGTAAGAAACTGCCATAGTATGATTATGCTCAGCTTTGTAAGAAACTGCCAAAATGTATCACATAGTATGATTATGCTCAGCTTTGTAAGAAACTGCCAAAATGTCTTCCAAAGTGACTATTATTTTGTATTCATAACAAAGAAAGAATTAGATTTTTCTTGCTCTGTATTCTTACTAGAAATTGGTGATAATGCATGTTTTCATTTGAGTCATTATTATAAATGTGTAGTGGTATCTTACACTTTGTTTTAATTTGAATTCCTCTAATGCATTTTAATTGAGTTGTTTGTTTTAATATTTTTGAGTTTTAAGAGTTCTTTCAATACATATTTTGGATGTAAGTCCTTTATTACTTATATTTTTCTTATAATATCTTTGTTTATGATACTAGGGTAAAGCAAATTTCATAGAATCAGTTGAGAAGTGTTCCCTCTGCTTCTAATTTTTTTTGTAACAAGTTATAAAGAGAATTTCTATAATTTCTTCCATAAATGTGTGCTAGAATTCACAAGTAAAACCATCAGGGCCTGCTCCTTTAATTTTTAAAGGCCTCTAATTATTGATTCAATTTTTGTAATTGATATAGGCCTTTTCAGATTATCTGTTTCTTCCTGTGTAAAATCTGATACTTTATGTCTTTCAAATAAATGGCACATGTCATCTCAGTTACCAATTTGTGGATTTTTGCTGTGACATTTATTGTTTAATTTCTCTGATTATGTTGGGTTTAATTTAGCCTTCATTTTATAGTTTACTAAAGAGGAAATTTAAAGTGTTGCTTTTAGATTTCTGTTCTAATATATTCATTTTAATGCTCTAAATTTACATTTCAGCTCTGTTTTCAATGGATCTTACATTTTCAATGTTTTATTTTAAATAGGCAAAGGATATTGTATGCATTTATCATGTATAAAATGATTTTTTAGTAGAGAGAGGAATGATTAAATTGAGCTAATAAACATATAAATTTCCTCACATACTTAAATAACCTGTTATAACTAGATTTCTTGTAAGCCTATGATAACCACACTACAATATTTATAATATATACACTAAAGCTAATAAGCGAGGAATCAAAACATACTGTTAGAGAAAATTACTTAACCACAAAGGAAGTCTCTAAGAGAAGAAAAAGGCTAAAAGGACCTAGGAAGCAATTAACAAAATTACAGTAGTAAGTATTCATCTTCTCTAGAATACTTTGAATGCAAGTGGATTAAATTCTCTAATTAAAAGACACAGAGTAGCTGAATGTATAAAAAAGAAGACTCAACTATATGTGGCCTACCACACATAGACTGAAATGGAAGGGATGGAAAAGGTATTTCACGCAGATGGAAAAAGAAAGAGGGCAGGAGTATCGATAGTTTTTGTCTTGCAAATAAGTGGTTTATTTTATCTCATTTATCAAATTTGTGGATTTTTTTCTCTAACATTTATTATTCAATTTCTTCTGATTATGTTGGATTTAATTAAGCCCTCTCTTTACAGTTTACTAAGGTGGAAATTTAAGTTATTTATTTTAGATTTTTTTTAAAGACTTACCTTTAGATAAAATAGACATTAAGCCAAAAACTATAAAAAAGAGACAGAAACAATCATTGTATGATGATAATGGAGTCAACTCATCAAGAGAATATAATAATTATACAAATATAAATATCTATCATTGGAGTAGCTAAATATGTAAAGCAAGTATTAATTGATCTGCAAGGATAGACAGACAGTAATACACTAATAATAGGGGAAGTAAACACCCTGCTTTCAGGAATGGACAGGTCATACAAACAGAGAACCAATTCAGAAACAGTGCAAGTTAATAACATTATAGAACATATAGATGTAATAGACATATACTGAACTTTCCACTAGAAGTAGCAGAATGCACATTCTTCTCAATTGCACATGGAACACTGTCCTGGAATACAACGGTATTAAAACTATAAATCAATGAAATTAGGAACCTTAGAAAATTTACAAATGCTAGGAAATTAAACAACATGCTCTTGAAAAACCAAGGTGTCGATGAAGAAAAAGTCATATGGATCCATAAGAGATAGCCAAAGCAATCTTTAACTAAAAGAGCAAAACTAGAGGCTTTACACTACCTGACTACATTATCTGACTTCAAAAAATACTACAAAGCAATAGTAATCAAAACAGCATGGTATTGGCATAAAAACAGACACATAAACTAACAGAAAAGAATAGAGAGACCCAAAATAAATCCATTTATTTATACCAAACTGGATGTCAACAAAGTTGCAAAGAAGGTACTTTGAGAAAAGGGCAATCTCTTCGACAAATGGTGTTGGGAAAATTGGATATCCACATGAAAGTTGAATGAAATTAGACTCCCTTTATCTCTTAACATATACAAAAATCAACCCAGAATGGATTAAAAACTTAGATGTAAGACTCAAAACTATGTAGAAATTAAGAAGGAAATTTTAAAATTCCTCAAGACAATCACATTAAAAATATTATTCACTCTCAGGTGGGATTCATCCTAGGGAGTGGTTCCCAAATCTGGGCTCATTTCTGAGGCCAGGGAATTTACCTACACCCTCATATTTCTCATTTGCCATATATTCTGTTGAAGGTTTCAGTGAAGATGACTGCAAGCAGGTTCTAAAAATCAGATGTGTGATGGGGAGATTGTAAACAGATGATATGATATGGTGGTTGAATGCAGCTGTTTTTAATTTGGTCTAATGGTTAAATCTGGCAATCTGGGTTGAAAAAGCCCTTATTACTAGCATTTGCTGATTTCTGTGGTGTTAATACTCTCACACTAATAATATAAGTTAAAGCTACCAAGCTGCTATCACTGAATGGATAGTTTGGAAAAGAAACCCAACAGTACACTCTGATCTAGTATTTCTATCTTACAAGTACAATAGATGTAAATTAACTCAGGAAGATAACTAATAGAAAAATGGAAGAAGACATTCAATATGTTACATTTTGAGTATTCATTATTTTGTTTTTAACATAATGAATTAAGTTTGCATAAAGTTAATTTTTAAGAATGACTCTGGAAACCAGCTTATAAAATTTCCAAAAATTTAACAGTCAGCTCCTATGAGTCAGACAGGATGGTTTCAGTATATCAGTGCATTAGACTCTGCTAGAAATTGCACACATTTGCATATTTTCTATATTTCACCCGGATTCGCATTCAAGGAACTACTGTGTACTGGAGTATGAATGATTCCTTCTCCATTGGGGATCAGCATGTTCACTGCTACTCATAATGATAACACTGAAGGCTTAATATATATTAAGCTCTAAGAAGCAAATTTTATTAATTTCAATATTTCCATTAAAAAATTAGGATTCTGAGGCTCACAGTAGATAATGGCATTGCCAATTCTCACATAACTTATGTGAAAAAGCTAGACTATGGGTCTAAATCTGTCCAATATCAAAACACACCATCTTAAACAATATCCTCTACTGCATATGTTAGCAAGCATGTCGAACCAGATGAAAGTACTGGTATTTGTTGAGTTAGACTTATAAAAAAGTAATGATGTTGCATTTAAGTTAATATACATATGGATACAGACACAGATGCAGACAGATATGAAATAAAGTATTCTTTTTCACTTAGCTTAGGTGGCATGCTGGTTTAACATTATTAAGAGGTAGCAGAATGGAAGGTGCACAGTTAGTGATTGGTAGCCTTGTATGTTGTAGCAAAAGCATGGTGGGTGATGTTAGATGATCTTCACTTTGTCCTGTACCAACTACATTTAATAGGGACAGCAAAACTTGTTCTGCCTCTTTCCCAGTGTATTTATGAGTACTAATGTGAAAGCACTTTGGATATTACTGAAATAAAAAAAAATGGTTTTTATAAGATTAGTAGTATTTTTTGCTGAAACAATGTTAGTCCTGCATGTACATGGGGAAAAAATTAGCAACAGCATTCCAAATCTGTGCTTATTCATTTTCAATAGATGTTTTTCATATTGTTTCCAGTGTTTAGCCTCCTATTAATAAGAATAAAACTATGTTTGACTTTTGCACACCAACTATGTGTCAGAATCTCTGAACCCCTTACCTATGTTAACTCATACAATCTTCACAACAATTGTGCAAAGAATATGCTGTAATTTTCAGTTTAAAAAAGATACGAGTCTCAGAAATAGTTAATAAATGGTGGATACAGGAGTGAGAGTGTTGGCTACCTCTTTAGTGCATGTTTTTATATTCTAGTACTGACTCCCATCTTGACTACAGAACAGTGTCTTATCACTTCTTGTATCCATCAGTGGTCAGCACAGGGGATTACATTGTATTTAAGATCTCAATGATGGTTTGAAATAAATACTTCAAATGATATTTGTTTTGAAACTTTGTAAATGTTAATTCTATGTGGAGTTCTTGATTGAACTGAAATATTTTGATCTATAACAGTAATTAAAAACATATGTGTTTCTGGAATTGGTTTCATCTTAACTTTCCTACCCGAATCAGAAAAAGAAGAGCAGACATCCTTCATTTCTGCTTTTGAACCAGATTTCCATGTGGTCATAAACTCTAGAAAGCCCATTGAAGACTTAAGTGTTCACCAGAAGTATCTCCTTAAAATTAATTTCTTTCCTAAGCACCCTAAGCATTCACAAAGGGGGAGTGCATATAGTACATACCCTTATACAATTCAACGTAGTTGAAGATCAGTGGGAGACCTGAGCTTGTTTTCCTGCAACTAGATGGCCCCATCTGGGTATGATGGGAGACTATGAGAGATGAAGCTTTGCTGGCTAGCCTGCTGCTCACCTTCTGCTGTGCAGCCTGGCTCCTAACAGGCTACAGACCAGTATTGGTCCACAGCTAGGTCTTGGGGATCACAGTCCTATAGTCAAAGAAAGTACAATGTGGATTTTAAACTTCCTTAGGTCGTCCCTTCCACTTCATTCAGTAACAAGTTGCACTTTCTGTGTTAAGACAAGTCTGCTCCATGCCAATACAAATGGCAAAAGTGTCTGAGTTTTCTAATCAGCTTTGTTGTTAGTTCTATAGGGTTTCTGTGCCTGCCAACTCTGAAATGTAAAGTCAATTCACAATATTAATGGTCTATCAACCGTAACTTTTAAACCTTTTGATGTTTGTCAGGTATAATCCTAATTCCTGAATTGAATATCCTTTAAGCATTGGTATAATATAAAATTGATTCAGTTATAGCACAAGTTATGTTTCCCTAAATAGTATTCCATATTCATTTGTTAATTCAACACCTATCTTTTGAGTATATATTATGTCCTAGACTCTGTTCTAGGCACTTGAGATACAATAGAAAACAGAGTTTGTGTTTCTACTCTCAATAAGCTGACATTCTAGTGGGGGAGGGTAGTCAGACAACAAACAAATAATAAGTAAATAAATGTACATTAGGTGGTAGGGACTATAGAGAACAACAAACAAGGCATGTATGAAGATATGTTGGCATGGGAAATAGGAAGTCATGGTTTTTAAAAGAATGATTAAAATTTCACTAAGAATGTGCAATTTGAACAAAGATTAAAGAGTTCAGAGATTTTTTGCCATTCGTAGTAGAATGGAGCAGATTTGTGTTAATGGAGAAAGTATAAGATGACAAAGATTAGAAGGAGATAAGGTAAAAGTAGATAATATTGCTCCCCAAGTTACTTGTCAGATTCTGTGCTAAATTAATTAGAACAATTTTCTTCTTTAATCTTCACAACCACCCAACAAAGTCGACATTCATTTTGTACCCATTTTCTAGTTAAGGTAACAGAAGGTCAAAGAAATTACATATGTTTTTTCAAGGCCACACTATTAATTTATTAGTAAGTAGCTAAATTAATCATCACAAGGCTATCTAATGCCAACACTTTAACTTCTTCCTGTCACACAATTGTCTCTGGTATACAAATATGTAACACTTTAAGTAAGTTATTTATCCTAAGTCCCATTATGGGCTGAATTATGATGCCCATAGATCCATACATTAATCCCTATATGTTAGGGATTTATTTAGGGATTAATATGTTAATCCTTAAATCCCAGTAGCCCAGAACATGACTATATTTGGAGAGAGTCTTTAAAGAGGTGATTAAGTTAAAATGAAGCCTTTAGGGTGGGCCCTAAACCAAGTTGACTGGTGTCCATATGCAAACAGGAATTGGGGGCGCACTCAAGGAGTTATTAAAGGTATACACATACAGGGGAAAAGCATTATGAGGCTGCTGTGAGAAGTAGCCATTTGAAGACCACAGAGAGAGGCCTCAGGAGAAACCAACCTTGCTGACATCTTGATCTTGGATTTCTAATCTCCAGAACTATGAGTAAATACACTTATCTTGTTTAGACTTTCCCCTCTCATCATAAAGGTTCTTTAACACCATATAAAATGCAGATTAGTGTATGAAATTTTCCTTCTTCAAACTAGAAGCAATTTTCTTTTTTACAGCCCATTAGCAATTGTCTTGAATCTTTTTTATAGCACTATTCATCTCATCTCTGGCATTATAATCATTTGAGTATTTAGCAAACTTACTTAGCTCTCAAGCCTTTGAACAACCACTGGAGGAGAGTGCATGGTTTTCCATAAGCAATAGCAACTTATTGTCCCAAGCCTCCAATGTTCACTTACCCTGCCTTCCACATTTTCATGGATGGAGTAAGACCACAGTCTACTGTGTTTCTCAAAATTCAAGAGACAAATCTTAGGATGTTTAATTTGGTCTCATTGAAGCTTCTTTACCCAAGTTTGAAATGAAAAGGATAGCTCCCCACCACATACACACAAAAACATTTATTATTTAGAGCATAGGAGCAATTCTGTTTTAATTAACATAAATTATTTACATGTGATCCCCTTTTCTCTCTTAAACTTTTAATGTCCTTGTTTGGGCTTCAGAACTTTATAGTAGGTAGTGTTTTGATCCACTGAGATCCCCTTTTCAGGGCCAGTCCTGGGAATATTTTCTGCTGATGGTTAACAGCTGGATACCCCACTATCCTTCACCAGGTGCTCTACGAACAGTGATTGGTTGATGTTAGGGTTCAAAGCCTCAACTCCCTTTTTTTCAATTTGAGGCAACTGTGAAAATCTGGATGTCAGGGCTCTCTAAGGCTCCATTTGCCAAACAGTGGAGACCATATTTTCCCTCTACTCAAACCCCACCTGCCTTTACTTCCTTATAAGTATTTCTCCCAGAGCACTCCCAATAAACTGCTTGCATGTACCCTCTCATCTCACAGTCTGTTTTCAGGAAATATAACCTAAAATTAATCTCCCTGGTTCTAGAATTTTTCCATTGAAAATCTGTTTTTTATTCTGACATCTCACTTTGGAATTCTATTTCTAGTGTATTGTGATGATTTGACTCAAACTTCCCACTTAAAGAAGTTTAATATGACCTGCCTTCTTAGCATAGTAGGCAGCACATCAGTCAGCCAGTCAATTGAACAAGTTCAACATGGACAGCAGTAGTTTGGTACAGTTTGAGTGAAGAGTGTCTAGGGGATATGATGAGAAATAAACTTGTAGAAATAGGCAATGACGAGAATGGCCAAATAGTGACATTCTTTATTTTTCCTTTAGGCAACACGGAGCTTTTTAACATATTTTAAGCGAAAGAATGAAATCATATGTACACTTTAAAAATACATCTCTGCTGGTAATGTAGAGAAAGGACTACAGGTATATAGGTAAGATAGAGGCAGAGGGACCAATTAGAAAACGAATTTTATCAACTTACGAATTGATGGGCACTAGGGCTCATTCCACATCATTGCAATTGTGAATGGTGCTGCACTAAACATTCAGGTCCAGGTGTCTTTTTGGTGAAAAGTCTCTTCCTTTGGATAAATGCCCAGTGGAGGGATTGCTAGCTCAAATGGTGGGTCTACTTTTAGTCCTTTGAGAAATGTCCATACTATTTACCAAAAAGCCTGTATTAATTTGTAGTTCTACCAACAGTGTATAAGTAACCCTTTCTTTCTGCATCCAAGTCAGCATTATTGTTCTTAGACATTTTAATAACAGCCATAGTAATTGGAGTAAGGTGATATCCCATTGTGCTTTTAATTTGCATTCCCCTGATGATTAGTGATGTTGAGCATTTTTTGTAGATAAGATTTGATGCAGACATGAAATATGGTGCTGATACAACCTTTATTTATTAACTACAAACATGTGCCACTAATATTTATGTGAATTACAAAACAATTAGGAATTAAAGAAGCATAAGATGAAAACTAAATATAAGTAAAATTTCTATTATTTTCATCTAACACCTCAGTGGATGGTATTTGTTTAGCTTGTCTTAGACTTTTCTTGTAACTAGAAGCCTTTTATAAGGAAGAAAGAAAGTGCAGTGCTTTTTCCTCATTCTCTTATTTGTGCAAGATTTTATTAATTCATCCTGCTGATATCATTTCACTGAACCTATAACATAATGGCTTTGATCAATCCTTACAATGAAGTTACTTTCTATGATTATGTTATGTGCCGGCACTGCATTGAAAGGGCATTGATAAGAGTAATATTTTTACATTAGGAAAATACATGAATATATTATTGTGATGTTAAATTCTTGAGTCCTCCTCAAGTGATCATGGTGACCAATAATTTGCAATAAAAACCAAGGAATTTTCCCCTTATCACACTGGGAATTCTCTCTGCATTCATTTCTTCTATGTCTTTATTCTATCTATAGATCATAAATGGAAAAAATGGCCTTTGAATGGTATTTGAAGGTTTAGAGTGAATCCTGTGTTAGCTAATTATCATCCTAGCTTCAGAGTTAACATGGAAAGCAAGAATGGTATTTCCCTCCTGTGGAGCAGCAGCAAATTTCCTCAGAACTGGAGTGACACCATAAGCTCCCTGACTCCTAATCTAGTGCTTTGTTGAAAATCTTTGTTAACTATTTCTAATTTCAGATAAAAAATGCTATTTTCTCCTCTGTTTGGAGCTGTGGATAAATCTTTAATTAATCTTTGATTAGTTTTTAAGTACCCACAAGACAGCAATAGGAAGTGACAATTTCTTTGTGGAATCAGTCTGTTTGAATCAGGTAACATTTCAAATAGTCATTACTTCACTGATTTTATTTTTTTTACTTTATTAGAATAATAATGACATGGATTGTTGAAAGTATTCAGTAGATATGATATGATATTTGCCTGGACTATGGATGCAGAATCATTTGCTTCTTTTTTAAAATTTTTTTTATTAAATCATAGCTGTGTACATTAATGCGATCATGGGGCACCATACACTGGTTTTTATAGACCGTTTGACACATTTTCATCACACAGGTTAACATAGCCTTCTTGGCATTTTCTTAGTTATTGTGCTAAGATATTTACATTCTACATTTACTAAGTTTCACATATACCCTTGTAAGATGCATCACAGGTATAATCCCACCAATCACCCTCTCTCTGCCCACGTCCTCCCTCCCTCCTCTCCCTTTCCCCCTTCCCCCTATTCTTGGGTTATAACTGGGTAACAGCTTTCATGTGAAAGCCATAAGTTAGTTTCATAGTAGGGCTGTGTACATTGGATGCTTTTTCTTCCATTCTTGAGATACTTGACTAAGAAGAATATGTTCCAGCTCCATCCATGTAAACATGAAAGAGGTAAAGTCTCCATCTTTCTTTAAGGCTGCATAATATTCCATGGTGTACATATACCACAGTATTTATTAA
>CAUYPK010116647.1:0-49635 GCA_963574355.1 Loris lydekkerianus | reverse complement strand
GTCATGGGGATACAAACATCAATGGTTTGGTCCCTGTCTTAGGTTGACTGAATGCAGAGTGATCTTACCCGTCTTTGGGTACTATGAATGTAATCCACCATGCAGCCTCTCCATATCCTGTCTTAGGTTGTCCCCGCTTTGTGCACAGCTCTTATGGAGGTCTAGGTGGCACCAAGCCCAGGAGTTTGAGGTTGCTATGAGCTGTGATATCATGGCACTCTACCCAGGGCAATAGCCCAAGGCTCCAGTGTGTCAAAACCTTCTCACTCTGCCCCTAAGGATTAAGGCTGTAAGGCAACTCAGTCCCCGCTTTTAGGCTGCTCAGTCACTAGGTTACTTTGTCCCACCCGATCCTTGCTCTGGGACCCTGAGGGTGGAGCTTGCCAGGGCAGTTCTTTCACAATGGCTTCCTGCACCCAGCTCAGTGGCTCAGTCTGGGGCCCCAGACAATGCCCAAAGTTCTCCACACTCCCGCTCAAGCTCTCCCCAAGGCAGTTCAACTGAGTGCCAAGTCCAAGAACACCAAAACAGTTCACAGGTAAGGCCCTTCCGGTTTGCAGTCTTACTGCTGCTTGTACTCACGGTTGCTGGCGTGATTAGGTCAATCGAACATACGCAACCGCTTGCCATTTCTCCACTGTTTTTGTCCTCCTCTTGGGGTCCAGAAGTCCCTTGCTGGCTCCCTGTATCTTCAGAGGGATGATTATAGGCAGATCCCACCGGCCAGAAATGCCTGGTGTCCTGTCTCTCCAGACCCACTGTGCCCAGTTGTGTGTGTGTTTTTGAGACCTGTAGCCCTATGTAGGGTGCTGTAGCATCATAGCTCACAGCAACATTAAACTCTTGGGCCTGAGCATATCCTCTTGAGTCATCCACTACAACGACGGACTAATTTTTCTATTTTTAGTAGAGATGGGGTCTCATGCTTGCTCAGGCTATTCTCGAACTTCCAAGTTCAAGCAATCCACACACCTCGGCCTCCCAGAGTGGTAGGATTACAGGTGTGAACCACTGTGCCTGGCTGACTTTTTGTGTGTGTGTTGATTTCACTGTTTAAAATGGCCCCCATGCATAGTGTTGACATTTTTCTTAGTGTTCTTTTATTTTTTATTTATTTATTTATTTTTTAATTTTTAATTTCATCTTGCTCGTTCATTTGAAGTACTTTTTTTTTTTTGTTGTTGTTGTTCATTTTCTTTCTTCTTTTTTTTAGATGTTCTCCTGTGGCTATGCTCTGTCCCCTTGCCTTTTCAGTAGCTGGGATTACATGATGCCCACCACAACGTCTGGCTGTTTTTTTTTGATGTTATTACTAGAGACAGGGTCTTACTGTGGCTCATTGCTGTTGACACTGGTCTCGAACCTCTGAGCTCAGGCAATCCACCCACCTTGGCCTCCATAGCGCTGGGACTACAGGTGTGAGCCACCACGCCTTGCCGTTAGTGTTCATAAGTGCAAAAAGCTGTGGTGCGGTTTATGAAAAAAATACAGCAGGTGTCAAAAGAATGTATACACATTTTGAGAAAGGAAATACTATTAAAATTGTAATAATTAAGCCATATTTGACTTAATTACAAGAGGTACAAGATATAATCTACAAGATAAGAAATGTTATTGGTGTATATTGAATATTATAACTTTAATACAATTTTTCCCTTTCTTAAAATGTGTATACATTTTTTGGCATCTTCTCTGAATATGTATGTTAGAGAAAGTTTGTTCAGACATGAGTTACAGTGTTGTTGGCCATGAGTTGAATGTTAGTAAATCAATAATATATATTACACTGGCCTCAATGGCTAACAGCTGTAATCTTAACACTCTGAGAGGCTGAGGTGGTGGATTGCTTGAGGTTACAAGTTCGAGACCAGCCAAAGCAAAAGTAAAGTGACACCCCGTCTCTAAAAACTAGCTGGGTGTAATGATGGGACCCTGTAGTCCCAGCTACTTCATAGGCTAAGGTAAGAGGATCGCTTGAGCCCGAGAGTTTGAAGTTGCTATGAGCTGTGACACCATGGCACTCTATGAGGGCAACAAAATGAGACTCTGTCTCCAAAACAAAACACGAATGAATGTGTTTCACTGGAGTACCAAGCAGTACTGTATATACTCGAGTATAAGCCAAGTTTTTTCAGCACAAAATTTGTGCCGAGTTCGGGTTTTTCGGCACAAATTTTGTGCCAAAAAAAACTCGGCTTATACTCGAGTATATACGGTAGTTAGAAGGAATGGACTATATATACACAAAGAAAAATGGCTACCTTCTAAAACTCATTCTGATTAAAAACAAGTGAAATGATCAATAGCATAGCATTTATGTAAATTAAAAATAAATGCAAGCAAATATACAGAATTTTTATAAGAAAGGAATAGATAATACAAAATACGAACACTGAACAAACTATAGGAACCAAAGAAAACAGTGTGCTGTGAAGTAAAGGTTGTAATTAAATTCACCTTTCTGCACCAAGCCCCCTAAAATAAAAATTAGACAGGTAAATTAGAGGAATACCTAGGAAATGCCACTACAGAGATTGGGTGGTGTGGAAGTGTGGAAGAGGGAACAAGGAAAAGCTTTACTAAGGAAGTGACATCAGAGTTGAGTCTTGAAGAATATATAAGAGTTTGCAAAAGTAGGGAAAGGGAAAGTATAAACTGAGAGCAACTGTGAAAACAGAAGTTTCTAAGTCCATTAAAAAGATAAGGAAAAGAATGAAGATAATTTCTTACACACAAATTATCTTTTTAAGATACAAATCTTACCCTTTACTGGCTTCCTTTGTCCTGAGGATAACGACCCATATTTTTAATGTGGGTTATCAGGCCTGCATGATAGCTGGTTTCTGTTCACACATGTTTATTTTGCGCCACAGTATCTTTTCCCTTGTCTGCTAGAACTGAAACGGTGTGGCTTTGATAGTTCCCGGAGTTCCTAAAGTGAGCCTCCTGTGTCAGGTTTTTCAAATACTTTTCTTCCACTGGAATCTTCTTCCCGGTTTTTTTTTTTTTTCCCTAGATCTTTTCTTTTTTTTTTTTTTTTGAGACAGAGCCTCAAGCTGTCGCCCCTGGGCTGTGTCATCACAGCTCACAGCGACCTCCAACTCCTGGGCTTAAGCGATTCTCTTGCTTCAGCCTCCCAAGTAGCTGGGACTACAGGCACTCGCCACAGTGCCCCGCTATTCTTTGGTTGTAGTTGTCATTGTTGTTTTGGCAGGCCCTGGATGGATTCGAGCCCGCCAGCTCTGGTGTATGTGGCTGATGCCTTAGCCGCTTGAGCTACAGGCCGCAGAACCTTACCTGGCTCGTTACTATTCTCTTTTCAGAGCTTAGCTGAAATATCATTTCTAAAGTAGATTTCTTTACCTTTCCAGTTGAGGTTAGTTTCTTACATTATATATTATGTAGTATACTTTTTAACATAATTATTAACCAGTCATTTATGTAATGTCTGTATGCTGGCATAATATAGGGTTCTTGATCAAGCATGTTTGCTGCTATACACCCAGTTCCTCATTCAGTGCCTTGCACATAACAGGAGCACGATAAATATATATTGAGTGAATTAAAGAATTAGTGTTTTGGTTGCAGGGAGAGGTGATTCTGATATCATATTGATTCTTGAGTCTGTGAAATCCAAATAAGAGTTGAGGTTCAGTTAAGAAGCCACTGGCCCTAGTGTTTCTATCAGAAGTCTGTACACTAATATGTTTAGTGGATCCTTTGTGGGTAATGGGATGAAAATGTTAGAATTTTTCTTCTTCTTTTTTTTTGAGAGAGTCTCACTTTGTTGTTCTTGGTAGAATGCTGCGGTGTCACAGCTCACAGCAACCTCAAAGTCTTGGGCTCAAGTGATCCTCTTGTCTCAGCCTCCTGAATAGCTAGAACTACATATCCCTTCCCCCAGTCACCAGCTAGGTTTTTAGAGACAAGGTCTCACTCTGGCTCAGGCTGGTCTTGAACTCCTAAGGTTAGGCAAGCCACCTGCCTTGGCCTCCCAGAGTGCTAAGATTACAGGTGTGAGCCACCATGCACGGCCTTAGAATTTTTCATTATATATTCTTTTTCAAATATATTATTTGTACCTTTGTTCATAGCATTATTTACAATAGCTAAGAGGCGCTTATTGATGGATGAATGGATAAACAAAATGGTACATATATACACATACACAATGGAATGTTATTCAGGCTTTAAAAGGGGAATTCTAAAATAGGATACAACATAGTAAACCATGATGTAAAATCATTTAGTCTGGTAAAGACACATACTGTGTGGGGAGCCAGACATGGGGGCTTACACCTGTGATACCAGCACTCTGGGAGGCTGAGGTGGGTGGATTGCCTGAGCTCATGGGTTTGAGACCAGCCTGAGCAAGAGCGAGACCCCATCTCTAAAAATAAGGGGGAGTTGTAGAGGGTACCTGTAGTTCTAGCTACTCAGGAGGCTGAGGCAAGGTAATCACTTGAACCCAAGAATTTGAGGTTGCTGTGAGCTATGATGCCACATCGCTCTATCAAGGACAAAAGTGAGACTCCATCTCAAAAAAAAAAAAAAAAAAAAAATACAAATACTGTAGGATTACATTTATATGAGGTATCTGGAGTAGTCAAATTCAGAGACAGAAAGTGGAATGAATGGTGGTTTCCTACAGCAGGAGAGAGGGAGAATGGGGATTTATTTAATGGGTGCAACGTTTCAGTTTTGCAAGATGCAAGGAGTTCTGGAGGTTGATTGCACGGCAGATGTACTTAATACTACTGAATTATACACATAGAAAGGTTAAGTTGGTAAATTGTATGTGTGTTTTGCTGCAATTCATTATAGCAAAAACCTATAGTAAAAAAAAAATCACAGTGAGAGACCATTGGATTAGAAAAAGATTTCACAATAATGAAGAGCAACCAGGACTCTCATATGTTGCTGGTGGAAGTGCAAAATAATACAACCATTTTTGAAAATAGGTTAGCTGTTTTTTTTTTTTTTTTTTTTTTTTTTTCTTGAGACAGTCTCAAGCTGTTGTCCTGGGTAGAGTGCTATGGTGTCACAGCTAATAACAACCTCAAACTTTTGGGCTTAAGTAATTCTTTTACCTGAGCTTCCGTTAAGTAGCTGGGACTACAGGCCCCTGCCACAATGCCCAGCTATTTGTTGTCATCGTTGTTGTTGTTGGAATTGTCGTTGTTTTTTTAGCTGGCTTGGGCCGGGTTTGAACCCACCAGCCTTGGTGTATGCAGCTGCCTTCCTATCAACTGAGCTATGGGCACCACCCCTAGATTAGCTACTTCTTATGACCTTAGATGTGCATTATTATATTACATAGCAATCCCATTTCTCTACCCTATCCACTGAGCTATGAGCACCACTCCTAGGTTAGCTGTTTCTTATGACCTTAGATGTGCATTATTATGTTACATAGCAATCCCATTTCTAAGTATTTACCCAGGGGGAAAAAAAAACTTATGATTACACAAAAGCCTATGTGTGAATGTTTATAGCAACTCTAGTCATAATCCCCCCAAACTGGAAACAATAACTTGGATACATTCATTTAATGGAATGCTACTTAGCAATCGATGTGAATGAACTATTCATGAATGATACACAGGGTAACATGGTTAGATATTGGGTACATTATGCTATGTGAAAGAGACAGACTCAGAAAGATATATATGTGATGATTCCATTTATGTGACATTCTGGATAAGCAAGAGCTTAGAGATAGAGATCAGTAATTGCAGTGATGAGGGATGTGGGAAATACTTGCAAAGGGACAGCGTGGTGGAATGTTTTAAGTGATAAAATTGTTCCATGTTCTGATTGTGGTGTAATTATACAACTGTACACAATTGTAAAAACTCATGGAAGTATACAACAAAATAGTGAATTTTACAATATATAAATTAAAACATGTATATTTGAAAAAATAAATATGCCATTTTATTTATTTATTTTTTCCATTGAGGTATTTTATTTTTATGTATTACATCCCTAGAAAAAGAATCCCAGGATTTTCCCTCCTGTAGGTTTCCTTATTCATGATCCATGATGCCAGATGAAGTTGTCAGTACGATGAAACCAAACTGGCGGGATAGGAGCAGATTATTCTGCCATTTTTCTAGATCTTTAAGTTGTACATCAAACCAGGGGCTGATAATTCCACACTAACCTGCCGGTGAGGTTCACAACAATTTTTCTAGCTCAGTGATCATTGATGATTTAAAATTCACCAATGTAACTATGCTTCATCATCACAGTTTGAAACTGGACAATTACTTTGGAGCATGGCCTTAAAAGAACCTGGCGTTTGCCTCTCTTTTTGACATTGTTGATACTCTTAAGAGCATCAGGATATTCATGCTCATCATTGTGGCAGCACAGGAAGATGGAAGAAAGAGCTCCAACCATTTTATTTTTAAAGTTTATATAAATTTATGGGGTATAAGCATAATTTTGTTACATGGATATATGCACAGTGATGAAGTTAGGGATTTTAGTGTATCCATCACTGGAATAACACACATCGTACCCATTAAATAATTTCTCATCATTTACTCTCCTCTTACCTCCTATTGCCCTCTGTTTAAAGTAATGTTTTGTCATTTAATTCTCAAATTAATTTTGATTATTATTATCATTTTACAAAACAGAGAACTGAGGCTCAAGGAATTAACCCCCAAATAATAAATCTAGTTTTTGAAAAATTTGTTTAAATTAATTAATTTAATTTTGAAAATGGGTTCTCACTGTCTTGCCCAAACACTTCTGAGCTCAAGTAATCCTCGTTTCAAAAAGTTGGGACTACAGGCATGTGCCACTGTACCTGATTGCACACAAATCCTAAACTACAGCAATGTCTAATTCTCAGGTCAGTGTTCCTTCTACATTACAGTCATCTCTGTGGTATTCATCTAAAACATTTTACACAGAAGGCCAGGAAAACAATCAGGAGAATGTGGCTTCTAATCTAGGCTTTGCCACTCCTTGACTGATAGGACTTCAGATGAATCATCTTACTGGTCTCAACTTCAGATTTGTTTATGCTTAATATGGAGAAAAAAACCTGTAATAGCCTCATAAATCATAGGTTAGGGAATAATAACCAGTTTATGTGCATAAAACATATGCATATTTCCAGAAGAATGAATCACTTTGGGTACATAAACTACTTTTTTAAAAACATGTGTTTTTCTGCATTTATTGAGATGATAATATGATTTTTCTCTAATTTATTAATGTGGCAAATTACCTTAATTGATTTTTTTCTTAGCATTTTATTTTATTTTATTTATTTATTTTTTATTGTTTGAAATTCATTGAGGGTACAAAGAGTTAGGTTATACTGATTTCATTTGTTAGGTCCCTCATAAACTACTTTAAAAAAGAAAGAGCCCTTAGATGTATTTCAAGTTCTTGTATGCTCTGTTGTTGAGGAATAGCTTAAGTGGGTATAAAATTTACAGATCACATTTTGTTTTATTTTGTTATGTTTTGTTTTGTTGAGGAGAGGAGGACAGTTATACTTTTCCTTAGAATTATATAGACTTTACTCCATGGTCTTCTGGTATTGGTTGTTTATGTGGTAAAGTCTGTTTTTAACCTTTGTATTTGATAGGATCTTTTTACTCAAATGCCAGAAGAATTCCTTTCTTATTTTTGAAGTTCAGTAAATATAATCAATATATAGGTCTATGTCGATTTTTTTTTTTTTTTTTTTTTTTTTTGAGACAGTCTAACTATGTCGCCCTTGGAAGAGTGCCGTGAGATCACAGCTCACAGCAACCTCAAACTCTTGGGCTTAAGTAATTCTCTTGCCTCAGCCTCCTGAGTAGCTGGAACTATAGGTGCCCACCACAATGCCTGGCTATTTTTTGGTTGCAGTTGTCATTGTTGTTTAGCAGGCCTGGGCTGGGCTTGAATCCCGCCAGTCTTGGTTTATGGTGCTGGCACCCTAGCCGCTGAGCCACGGGCGCTGAGTCTATGTTGATAATTTTCATCCATATTTTCCAGAAAACAAAATACTCTGTGTAGAGTAAGTTCTTAAATTGAACACAAATTGTTCTATGATAATAGAATATTTTTCTGATGTTTATGAATGATAATTTCACTTACTTTTAGGTTTGGCTTTGTATTAAAATGTTTTTATCATATTTTGATATAAAATGTTAAGAAATGTAGCATTTTAATGTTTATGGTATTGAGGGAGCAGCCCAACTACATCTCCCTAGTATGCCATGGCTTTTTCACATGATGTAATAATATTATACATGCTTTCTCTTTCTCCGTTTTTTTTGTTTTGTTTTTTTGTATTTTTGAGAGAGAATCTCACACTGTCAGAGTGCCATGGCAACTTTCTCTAACTTCTGGGCTCAGGCAGTCTTCCTTCCTCAGCCTCCCAAGTAGCTGGAACTAAGGGACATGCTACAATGACCACCTAATTTTTCTATTTTTAGTAGAGATGGAGTCTCACTTTGTTCAGGCTGGTCTTGAGCTCAAACAATCCTCCTGTCTCAGCCTCCCAGAATGATAGGAGGCATGAGTCACTATGCCCATCCAACACTTTATCATTTTTGTGTCTTCACAATTGGTATGTTGACAACATCATTCTATCTTTGTATTGATATGCCATAATTTAACCTTATTTTGTTTTTAGGCTTTAGGAAAATACTCTTATAGATAATAATGTAGTTGAATATCTTTTTATGTATAGTACTTTTCTTCTTCTTTAGTGATTGCCTAGGGTAAATTCCCAGGAACTGTTATCACTTTAAAAATATACACTTAGGAGTGGTGGTGCCTGTGGCTCAGTGGGTAGGGCGCTGGCACCATATACCAAGGGTGGCAGGTTCGAACCTGGCCCTGGCCAAACTGCAACAAAAAATAGCCAGGCATTGTGGCAGGCGCCTGTAGTCCCAGCTACTCAGGAGGCCAAGGCAAGAGAATTGCCTAAGCCCAGGAGTTGGAGGTTAGTGTGAGCTGTGATGCCATAGCACTCTACCGAGGGTGACAGAGTAAAACTCTGTCTCTTTAAAAAAAGTACATATACATATATATATATATATGTATATGTACTTTTTATACACACACACACACACACACACACACATACACTTAGAGCTAGACCAAGTGGCTTATGCCTGTAATCCTAGCACTCTGGGGTGCCAAGGCAAGAGGATCCCTTAAATCTAGGAGTTCAATACCAGCCTAAGCAAGAGTGAGACCCTGTCTTTAGTAAAAATAGAAAAATTAGCTATTCATCACAGCAGGCACCTTATAGCCCTAGCTACTTAGGAGACTGAGGCAGGCTGATCACTTGAGCCCAGGAGTTTGAGGTTGCTGTGAGCTGGGCTGATGCCTAGCATACTAGCCTGGGCAACAGAGCGAGACTCTGTCTCAAAAAAAAAAAAAAATACAAAGGTTTGTGACACATAGTGGCTTAGTGCTTTCAAACACATTTTATAAATTTATATCGTAACCAACAATATGTCGATATATTAACTTTTTTTTTTTGTAGAGACACAGTCTCACTGTGTCACCCTCAGTAGAGTGCTGTGGCATCACAGCACACAGCATACCAGTTCTTGGGCTTAGGCGATTCTTTTGCGTTAGCCTCCCCAGTAGCTGGGACCACAGGCACCCGCCACAATCCCCAGCTATTTTTTGTTGCAGTTTGGCTGGGGCTGGGTTTGAACCCGCCATCCTCGGTACATGAGGTCAGCGCCCTACTCACTGAGCCACAGGTGCCGCCCAGATATATTAACTTTATCATAGCTGCAGAGCTGTATCTGTTTTGGAAAGCAAAGTTCTTAAGAAAAGATTTGTGTGCAGCGCCTGTGGCTCAGTGAGTAGGGTGTTGGCCCCATATACTGAGAGTGGCAGGTTTGAACCCGACCCTGGCCAAAACTGCAACAACAACAACAACAACAACAAAATAGCTGGGTGTTGTGGCGGGCGCCTGTAGTCCCAGCTACTCAGGAGGCTGAGGCAAGAGAATCGCCTAAACCCAAGAGCTGGAGGTTGTTGTGAGCTCTGATACCACGGCACTCTACCAAGGGCAACAAAGTGAGACACTGTTTCAAAAAAAAAAAAAAAAAAAAAAGATTTGGGTAGAGAAATAGTTTATCTGGTTTTTTTTAAACTTTATTCAAATTAATATGAGGGTACAATATTTAGGTTACAGTGTTCTCACTTCCAGGGTAAAGTTTCATTTGTAGAGGAGCCCCTCACCCAAGGGGTGTGTTATATACCCTCACAATGTGCACATTAGGTGAGATTCCCACCTCCTGCCCTTCCTCCTTCTTCCATATGTCCCCCCCCATTCCCCTCCTGCTTTCCTCTACCCCCCAAACTGGACTGTATTTTATTGTTAAGTGTTTTATTGTTGTTAGAACCATGTAATTGTTTATATATTGATTTCATTTTAGTATGGAGTAATTGGATATTCATCTTTCTATTCTTGTAATACTTATACTAAGAAGAATATATCTCAACTCCACCCAAATAGATGTAAAAGATATAAAGTCTCCATCTTTTTAATGGCTGCATAATATTCCATGGTATACATATACTTCAGTTTGTTGATCCATTCATGGGTTGATGGGCACTTCGGTTGCTTCCACAACTTGGCAATTATGGATTGAGCCGCAATGAACATTCTAGTGCAGATGTCTTTGTGGTAAAATGATTTATGTTCTTCTGGGTAGATACCTAGTAATAGGGTCAAATGGAAGGTCTACATTTAGATCTTTGAGGATTCTCCATACTTCTCTCCACAAGGGCTACATTAGTTTGCAATACCACCAGCAGTGTAGAAGTGTACCTTTCTTTCCTCATCCATGCCAGCATCTGATGTTTTGTGACTTTGTGATGTGGGCTAATCTTGCTGGGGTTAGGTGATATCTTAGAGTGGTTTGATTTGCATTTCCCTGATGATTAAAGACGAGCATTTTTTCATGTGTTTATTGACCATTCATCTATCATCCTCAAGGAAGTTTTCTGTTCAAATCACTTGCCCACTTACAGAGAGGGCTGTTTGCACTTTTCTTATTGTTTAATTTGAGTTCTTTGTAGATTCTAGTTATCAGGCCTTTGTCAGATTCATAACATGCAAAAATCTTCTCTCATTCTGAGGGCTGTTTGCTTTGTTTGTGGTACTCTTAGGTGTGCAAAAGCTTCTTAGCTCGATCAAGTCCCAGTTATTTATTTTTGGTGTTGCTGCAATTGCTAGGGGGATCTCCCTCATAAAAGTTTTTTCTCAGGCCAATAACTTCAAGTGTTTTCCTTATACTCTTTTAGAATGGAAAATAGTTTGTCTTATTAATTTTGTAAAATTATCTGTGTGGGCATATGTTCTCTTTCAGCTGTTTTAAATATCACAAATTACATATGTTCTCTTGATATGTACTGTTTAGTTTTGTATTCTGAATTGTTAACAGCCTGTTTGCACATCTCGGTGGGGGGCTAACCTGAATATTGGGAGATGTTAATCATCATAAATTATAATCAGCATAATCAGCCTAAAAGGTACTCTGCATTTAGCTCAGCAGAATTATTTGTAAGATTAGTAGAGCCAATTTAGTTGAAGCTTCTAAGATTGATACTTGCTGATGTTTTCCTCAAAGAAGCATCTTGCAGGTAGGATTTCAGTTTGCTTTTTTCGCTATTCTAATTGCTGAGTACTTACATTGTAGAGCAGTGAGGTAAAATGTTTCTTAGTCAACAGTTTGTTGGGCTTTAGTCTCAGATCATGGTTGAAGTGTGAAAGTTAGAGACAATAACTAGTGAGTTAGAGTGTTCTTTTACCTTTTAATTCTGATTTTGGTTAAATAAGTATGTAATTATGTATTTGTCAAGTTTATGCAGTTGTGTGCTGTGAGTATAATATACATGAAATGGCTAAGTTAGAATGGTAATATGCTATTAAAACTTTGAATTTCTTCAAATAATAAATAGTAATAATTATGGTAATATTTAATATTTTTGAGCACTTGTTATTTGCTAAGCACTAAAGTGTTCTACATACATTAAATTATTTAATCTTCATAATAGCCCTATATATTATACCTCAGTTTTATATATGTATGAACTAAAACAAGTATTACATATACATGGTATTTACATGAGAATTCCTAAAGGAGTATATTTACTCTGTGTATATGTCCATAGCAGATAAAAGAAGCAAAGTAAAAAAGGGAGGGAGGTTATCAGAGACTAGCACCAGTATCCAGGTACAGAGGATAAGTAATCTGCTCAAGATTATATAACTAGAATGAGGCAAAATCAGGATTTAAACCCAGTCAGTTGCTCTGGAGCTTCCTCCTTATGCACTAGAAAAAAAAGAAACTGGCTATATTATTAAATTTAAGTTCTTATTTTAAGGGTGGGGCTGGAGTTCAGCCAGGAGCATACTTTAGTCAGTATAGGAAAGCCTCACCTTTCTAGAATCTTTAGGGAATAAGGTGTCCTGAAAAGCAGAATATTACAATGAACTCAGATTTACCTCTTTGCATTACACTTTTTTTTTTTTGTCATCTTACACTGAATATAGGATGCAATCAGTCTTTTTTTGATGATTGAATAACTTTATCAGGAATGTCAATCCTTTTCATTTTAGCTATTCTAGTGGTATTCAGTGGTATCTCATTTTAATTTGGATTTTCTTGTTGATTAATGACCTCTTTATGTGCTTAGCGGATATTGCTATAGTATTTTCTTTTGTAAAATGTCTGTTAGATCCCTTGCCCTTTTTTTTTTTTTTTTTTTTATTTGAGACAGGGTCTGTGTTGCCCAGGCTTGAGTGCAGTGGCATGATCATAATTCACAGTAACTTCAACTCCTTAGGCTTAAGTGATCTTCCTGCTTTAGCACCTTGAGTTGCTGAGACTACAGACATGCCCCACACTGCCTGGTTGAGTTTTCTTACATTTTTGTGGAGATGGGGTTTCACCCTATTGCCCTGGTTTGTCTCAAATTGCCCCCAGTGATCATCCCACATTGGCCTTCCAAAGAGCTGAGATTACAGTAATGAGTCACCACCCTGGCCTTGCCCATATTTTTAAGATTAGAGTTCCTATTTCTTTTTCTTTCTTTTTTTCTTTTTTTTTTTTTTTTTTTGAGACAGAGACTCAGTATGTCGCCCTCAGTAGATTTCTGTGGCACCCCAGCTCACGCTAACAGCAACCTCAAAGTCTTGGGTTTAAGCAATTCTCTTGCCTCAGCCTCCCAAGTAGTTGGAAATATAGGCACCCACCACAATGCCCAGCTATTTTTTTTGTTGTTGTTGTAGTTGTCATTGTTGTTTAGCAGGCCCTGGCTGGGTTTGAACCTGCCAGCCCCAGTGCATATGGCCGGCACCCTAGCCGCTGAGCCTAGAGTTCCTATTTATTATTACTTAGTTATAGGAGTTCTTGATGTATTCTAGATGGAAGCCCTTTGTCAGATAATATATGTTGTGAAAATGTTCTCCTACTTGGGGCTTGTCTTCTCGTTTTCTTAAATAGTATGTTCCAGAGAACAGAAAATTTAAACTTTGATGAGTTCCTTTTTTTTTTTTCCCTCTCTTTTCATTATTTTTTATTTTTTTGTGTCCTGAGAAATCTTTGACTACCCCAGGGTTACAAAAATTTTCACCTGTTTTCTATAATTTTTATAGTTTTAAGCTTTTACATTTTAATCTTTGATATATTTTGAGTTAATGTTTGTATATAATGTGAGGTAATCTTTGTTGTTAAGATTCATTATTTTGGATATGAATATTCATTCTTTTACCATTTGTTGAAAAGACTCTTTCCTTGTTGAAAATCAGTTGAAGGAGGCTGGGTGAGGTGGTTCACGCCTGTAGTCCTAGCACTCTGAGAGGCTGATTGGGTGGATTGCCTGAGCTCACAGGTTTAAGACCAGCCTGAGTCAGAGGGAACTCTGCCCCCCCATCTTTAAAAATAGCCAGGTATTGTGGCAGGTGCCTATAGTCCTAGCTACTCTGTAGGCTGAGGCAAGGGAATCACTTGAGCCCAAGAGTTTGAGATTGCTGTGAGCTGTGATGTCATTGCGCGCTACTTGAGGGCGAGGGCAACGAAGTGAGACTCTGTCTCAAAAAAAAAAAAAAAAAAGATCAGTTGAAGGGCCTAGGCACAGTGGCTCGTGCCTGTTATCCTAGCACTCTGGGAGGCCAAGGCAGGTAGATTGCTTGAGCTTGGCAATTTGAGACCAGTCTAAGCAAGAGCGAGACCCTGTCTCTTTAAAAAAAAAAAAAAAAAAAAAAAAAATTGGCATTATGGTGGGCACCTGTAGTCCCAGCTACTTGGGAGGCTGAGGCAAAAGAATCAATCACTTGAGTCCAAGAGTTTGAGGTTGCTGTGAGCTGTGACACCAGAGCACTCTACTGAGGGTAACAAAGTAAGATTCTGTCTCAAAAAATAAAAGAAAATCAGTTGAAATCAGTGGGGTCTATTTCTGAATTTTCTCTCCATTCCATTTATTTATGTTTACAATTATGCCATTTTCATGCTTTCTTGGTTACCGTAGGTTTATAATGTCTTGAAGTCAAACTTTATTTTAAAAATTGTTTTGGTTAGTATGAGTTTGTTGAATTCCTATATAAATTTTATTTATTTATTTATTTATTTATTTTTGAGACAGAGTCTCACTTTGTCACCTTTGGTAGAATGCCATAGCGCATCACAGCTCACAGTAACCTCAAACTCCTGGGCCTATGCAATTCACTAGCCTTAGCCTCCCAAGTAGGCACCCGCCACAATGTCCAGCTATTTTTAGAGACGAGGTCTCACTCTGGCTCAGGCTGGTCTCGAACTTGTGAGCTCAGGCAATCCACCCATGTCAGCCTCCCATAGTACTAGGAATACAGGCATAAGCCACTGTAGCCCAGTTGCCTATATAAATTTTAGAGCTAGCTTGTCAGTATCTATTAATAAGCTGCTGGGATTTTGATTTGGATTATGTTGAATTTATAAATCAATTTGGGGAGAATTGACTTCTTATTTTCTGAATTAGTTTGTTATTACTTTTTTCCTTATTCGTACATAGAATTCACCAGTGATGGGTGTGATATGGGGTTGGGAATTTCTTTATGGAAACATTTTAAAATACAAATTCAATTTCTTTTAATAGATATAAGGCTAGTCAGGTTTTCTGTTTCTTCTTGTATCAGTTGTCATAATTTATGTCTTTCAGTGATTTCTTTTGGTTTTGTTTCATCTAAGTCAGTATTACTTTCAACCTTTTTAATGGTTATTTCCCTAAGGTGACTTTCTTGATTTCTTTCCCCCCTAGCCACTGCCATCTTTGTGATATTTTAATACCACAGATACGTTATATGTCCTGTTTATATACTGATTGTATATTTATATTTTAATACATAAAGAGAGTAAGATTTTTTGCCTACAAAGAAACAGTTCTTGTCCCCTTGGGTGTGGTATGACCCTTCTTGAGAATGTGTGATCTTAGTTATCAAATTCATTGGTATAAAATCATTTGTGGGGCAGCACCTATCGCTTAGTGGATAGGGCACTGGCCCCAGCCAAACTGCAACAAAAAATAGCTGGGTGTTGTGGCGGGCACCTCTAGTTCCAGCTACTTGAGAGGCTGAGGCAAGAGACTCCCCTAAGCCCAGGAGCTGGAGGTTGCTGTGAGCTGTGACGGCACAGCACTCTACTGAGGGCAATAAAGTGAGACTCTGTCTCTAAAAAAAGAAAAAAATCATTTGTGGTATTCCCTTTATTATCCTTTTCATGACTGTTGAATTTGTAGTGTTGCTGCTTCTTTTATTCTTAATGTTTGACTTTCTCCCTTGACCAGTCTAGTTAGAGGTTTATGCATTTTATTGATCTTTTCATAGAACCAAACTATTTTTTATCTATTGTATGCTCATCTTTTTTATTTCATTGATTTCTGTTCTTTATATTTCTTTCTGCTTACTTTGGGTTAATTTTACTCTTTATATTATGATTTCTTAAGGTGGAAAGCATGAATTACTTATTTTAAACTTTGATCTTTTCTAATACGATCATATAAAGCTGTAAATTTTATGGTAAATGTTGCTTTAGTTGTGCAAATTTTGTTATGTTTTCACTTTCACTGAGGTCATTTCACATTGATCTCGGGTTACATATTTATGTTTGGATTCAATTTTTGAGATCCCTTATACTTGTTGATTTCATGCTTTTTTTTTTTTTTTTTTTAAGACAAAGTCTTACTCTGTTGCCCAGGCTAGAGTGCCAAGACATCAGCCTAGCTCACAAGCAACCTCAAACTCCTAGGTTTAGATGATTTTCCTCCCTCAGTCTCTTGAATACCTGGGACTACAGGCACACATCGCAATGACTGGCCAATTTTTTTTTATTTTTAGTAGAGATGGGAACTGGGATAGGCTAGTCTCGAACTCCTAAGCTCAAGGGATCCTCCCTCCTTGGCTTCCCAGAATGCTAGGATTATAGGCCTGAGCCACCATGCTTGGCCTGATTTCATGGTACTTTTTAAAAAAAGTTTAACATTGGGGCGGTGCCTGTGGCTCAAAGGGGTAGGGCACTGACCCCATATGCCAGAGGTGGTGGGTTCAAACTCAGCCCCAGCAAAAAAAACTGCAAAGAAAAACTTTAACATTTACATGATCCTATAAGTCAAAGATACACACAGAAAAGTCAGAAAAGTATCATTCCCTATCTTGTCTTTTTTTTTTTTTTTTTTGTAGTTTTTGGCCAGGGCTGGGTTTGAACCCACCACCTCTGATATATGGGGCTGGCACCCTACTCCTTGAGCCACAGGCACCCCCCCCTCTACCTTATCTTTTCTACCTTTTTCTTAATCACCTGTAGGTAACTATTTATTTTAGTTTCTTGTTTAGCTTTTTTGTGTGACACTGCACAATAAATATGTATACTTTTTGTCTTATTTTTCCTTTCATATATAGAAGGTAGCATGCTATACATATACTCCTTTGTACTTTGCTTTTCCTTTTTGCTTAATAATATATCCTTGAAATTGCTGTATTCCCCATCCATAGAGATATTCCTTACTTTTTGTAAATGGCTATGTGAATATGTACCACAGTTTATAGTCATTGAGTAGATTCCAGTGGTATTTTTTGTTTGTTTTCTTTTCTTTTCATTGAGACAGAGTCTCACTGTGATACCCTCAGTAGAGAGCTATGGTATCATAGCTCACAGTAACTTCAGTCTCTTGGGCTTATGCAATCCTCATGCCTCAGCCTCCTGATTAGCTGATACTATTAACACCTGCCACAATGCCCAGCGATTTTTTTTTTTTTTTTAGAGACGGGGTCTCGCTGGTGCTCGGGCTGATCTTGAACTCCTGAGCTCAGGCAATCTACCCGCCTCAGCTTCCCTGAGTGCTAAGATGACAGGCATGAGGTACTGCACCCGGCCAGATTCCAGTGTTTTGCAAATTCAGACATTGTTGCAATGAGAAATGTTGTGCATATGTACTTCTTTTTAATTGGAAAGGTATCATAAGGGTAAATTGCTAATGTGGGGTTGCTAGGTCAAAGGGTAAATTTATATGCAATTTGTTAGACATTACCAAATTTCCCTCCATAGGCATTATCCAAAATGGCAATATTTTATCATTTCTTTTACATTTATTATCTGGAATAATTTTGTAAAGAGAAACTTTTGGCTGAAGCAGGGGAAAGATCAGTTGAGCCCAGGAATCTGGCTTTGCAGTGAAGTGTGCTTGCCATTGTATTCCAACCTGGGTGATAGAGTTTCTAAAAACAATAAATAAATAAGTAAATAAGTAAGCGTCACATCTACTTGATTGCTTAGTAGTATAGTTTGTATAGGGAAAGTAGGGTAAAAGTTTCAATCTGTTCTTTTGTTTACCAATTTTCAAAATAATTGATTCACTGCTGGGCCTGGTGGCTCAGGACCCTGACTCAAAAAAAAAAAAAAGTATTCACTAGGATTTTTTAACAGTAACTAGTGATCTTTTTTTAAAGTATTCTCAGTATAAACGTACAGATCTAAATATATTTCATGTTTTTTAATCTATTGCATTCATTATTATTTGTGTTTCAGTTCCATTTTTGGCCAGTGAGAACTTTTTTTTTTTTTTTTTTTTTTGCAGTTTTTGGCTGGGGCTGGGTTTGAACCTGCCACCTCTGGCACAATGGGGCTGGCGCCCTACTCCTTTGAGGCACAGGCGCCGCCCGAGAACTTTTTATAGTTGGCTCCTGAGTTCTTTTGTTATGGCCCTAGTAGTGTCTGATCAAATCCTTGCTTATAGCTATGACAAATATAGCTTATCTTACACATTTCATGCTCTAGACTTAAAATTATTCATTTCTCCCATGTATCCCAGTTGTTTTTAATGGAAAATGGTATTTGATGACCACATTCTGATCACTAGGTGATCTGATTTGATTCTTTTCTACTAGGTAAACTAGAGGATCCTGAAGAGTAAAATTATTCTGGCTAAATGTTGATCATAAAGCAGCATAGTATTTAGCAAAAAAAGTGCTTGAGTGGGAGTCATTTCCTCTGTTCATTCATCAAATATTTATTAGTATCTACCATGTGCCAGGAAGTCTTTTAGGTCCTGGAGATATTAACAATGGACAATATAGGTAAAAACTCGGCCTTCATGAGATCTTACAGTCTAGTAAGCTCAGGATTTTGGTGTAATTGTTGCTAATGATCCTGGCCAATGCCTTCCCTTTTGGAGTTTTCATCATTTATAAAATTACAAAAGTGTACTAAGTGGTCTGTAGTATCTTCAATTAAAAAGTTTAATAATCTGAGGCCGGGCATGGTGGTTCACACCTATAATCCTAGTACTCTGGGAGTACTGAGGTGGGTGAATTGCTTGAGCTCACGCGCTGGAGACCAGCCTGAGTAAGAGGGAGACTCTGTCTCTAAAAATATCTGACCATTATGGCGGGCACCTGTAGACCCAGCTATTCAGGTAGCTGAGGCAAGAGGATTGCTTGAGCCCAAGAGTTTGAGGTTGCTGTGAGCTACGATGTCACAGCACTCTATCAAGGGCAACAAAGTGAGACTCTTTAAAAAAAAAAAAAAAAGTTTAATAATCCTGTTTCATGTCTCTAAGCTTCTTCAGTGTTTGTGATGTCCTTCCCTCTCTTTTCCTATTCTCTTACAGAGATGACAGAAGAAGAACAGTTTGCTCTGGCTCTCAAAATGAGTGAGCAGGAAGCTAGGGAGGTGAATAGCCAGGAGGAGGAAGAAGAGGAACTCTTGAGGAAAGCCATTGCTGAAAGCCTGAATGTAAATAGGCTGTGTTGAAAAGTTTGTTGAGATGGAAGTGTTTTTGAGGTGTTATAATTGTGTTAGGAAAAGGGAGCCAGTTAAAAGTGCTTACCTCAATCCTGTTTTGTGGGGAGAACAAAGGAAATGAAAACTAGAGTGGGTTATAGAAAAAAAAAAAATGAACGGTTTAAAATATAATCATATGGCATTAAATTGTGATTTGAATATATACAACTAAAATAATTTTATTTATTTTACTCAATTTTTTTATTAAATCACAACTGTGTACATTCATACATTTATGGGGGACAATATGTTGATTTTATATACAGTTTGGAATGCTTACATCAAACTGGTTAACATAGCCTTCACCTCACTTACTTTTGTTAAGACATTTATACTCTACTCTTAAACCATATCTTTTTTTTTTTTTTTTTTAAGAGACAGTTACTTTATCGCCCTCTGTAGAGTGCTGTGGCGTCACAGCTTACAGCAACCTTCAGCTGCTGGGCTTAGGCAATTCTCTTGCCTCAGCCTCCCGAGCAGCTGGGACTACAGGTGCCCGTCACAATGCCAGGCTATTTTTTTGTTGTTGTTGCAGTTTGGCTGGGGTCAGGTTTGAACCCGCCATCCTCAGTATATGGGGCTGGTGCCCTACCCACATACTTCAATAGGTTTAACATGTACCCTTGCAACACGCACCATAGGTGAGGTCCCACTGATTATCCTTCCTCCACCCGGACAATTGAAACAATTTTAAATATGGACGATACTTGCCAAAGGCAGGCCCCGAGTCTTTATTTCATTTGCCTCTCTGTTCTAGAAAAGGTTTTAGTATAGTGATCTAGTATATTTTGCACATAGACCTTCAGTACATTGTGTGGAATTCATTTGAATTGAACATCTACATTTCGGGCAGGAGAAAGTCTTAATGGCTTTCCTTTTTGTCCTTCCTGTGACCCTTTATGTATAAGTATTTTAATAATAAACCCGGTCTGGTGTGGGATGCTTGTTTCAGAGTTGCCAGCCTTCTGATGCTTCTGCTACCAGATCTCAACCTCTGGCGACTGGACCGTCTTCACGGTCTCACCAAGAGAAGACCACAGACTCTGGGACCACTGAAGGCATGTCTCCCTGTTCCAACTCCTCCTACTCACCAAGTATTTCTATATCAGAGGGATCTCATGTTGAAAGTAGATATATAGAAATGCCCTAATTCTTTTGGTGATTTTTAAAGAGGTTAAATTAGACAGTAGTTGAGATCTCACTAATATCCAGCATACTCCAAGGAAAAACCAACATTTGGTTAAAGCCAAAGAAGAGCCTTTCTTAACCACCTTATGTAATTCTTGGTAAGTGATAGCTTATCAAGCCCTTTTAATAAAAAAGTTTGTCCTTAGCCCTACTTTTTCTCAAATACCTACAGGCATATGGCAGCTGGTACCTCCATCACTGTTTAAAGGCCCACATATCAGTCAGGGAAGCGAGGCTGAGGAAAGAGAGGAGCCTTGGGACCACACTGAAAACACTGAAGAGGAGCCGGTCTCTGGCAGCTCAGGAAGCTGGGACCAGTCAAGCCAGCCAGTGTTTGAGAATGAGAACTTTAAATGTTTTGACAGATGCACTGGCCACTTGTCTGAGCACACACAGTGTGGGAAGCCACAGGAAAGTACTGGGAGGGGTTGTGTTTTCAAAGATGCCCAGGGTAGGGGGGACACATTTAGGCACTGTCTGCCTACCCCAGCAGATGACAAAGCCAAAGGTCTCCAGGACATTGGTGACACTGCACACTACGTCTGGGGTGTTCCATTCTGCCCTGCTGGAATAGATCCTAACCAGTATACCAAGGTCATTCTCTGCCAGTTGGAGGTTTATCAGAAGAGCCTGAAAATGGCTCAGAGGCAGCTTTTAAAAAAAAAGGGATTTGGGGAACCAGTGTTACCTAGACCTCCTTCTCTGATCCAGAATGAATGTGGCCAAGGAGACCAGGCTAGTGAAAAAAATGAAGGCATCTCAGAAGATATGAGAGATGAAACCAAAGAGGAAAGTCAGGAGTCTAGGGCATCTCTCTGGCACTCAAAAACCAAGGATTTTCAAGAAAGCCCAGTTAAAAGCTTGAAAGAGAAACTTTTGTTGGAGGAAGAACCAACAACCAGTCATGGTCAGGTAAGAGTCAGTGATGTTGTAATTAAGGATGATTTATTTACAGATGAAAAAGGATTATTTTAGCTATTTGTTCTTTTTGTGGAATCCCCCCCCCCCAGAATATTAAAGTAATACATGCTTGCTATAGAAAATTAGGGAAGTGCAGGAAAGTACAAAGAAGAAAAAAGTTAAAAGGTTTTGAACAAAATATGTATTCTTTTATATATAAGCTATGTATAAGCTGTGTTCCTTTCCTCCACTTCATAGTTTATCCTATATCGTTTCTGGTTTATTCATATACTTGAAAGCTTAGTAAGTATATATTCTGTCCTGGATATACCATAGCTATTTTTTCACTTAAAAATTATTTTATTTATTTTATTTTTATTATTTATTTCATTTCATTTCATTTTTTTGTGACAAAGGGTCACTCTGTTGCCCAGGCTAGAGTGCCATTTGTGTCAGCCTTGCTCACAGCAATCTCAAACTCCTGGATTCAAGCTATCCTCTTGCTTTAGCCTCCCACACAGCTCAGATTATAGGTGCCCACTACAATGGCTGGCTATTTTTTTCTATTTTTAATTTTTTTACCATCCTACAATGGATGCACTTTTCTATTTTTAGTAAAGATGGGGTCTTGCTTTTGCTCAGGCTGTTTGCAAACTCTTGATCTTAGGGATCCTTCTGCTTTGGCCTCCCAGTGTTAGGATTATAGGTGTGAATCACTGTACCAGGCAAAATTTTTTTTTATTATTTCTAAAATTAAGTTTTTGAATAGGTATTAATGTTCATATAGCTCAAAATTCAAAACAATAATAAATTAAAAATCTGTCTTCTGTCCCCATCCACCAGTCAACCAGTTCTGGACTCAAGCTGTGTTACTAGTTACAAGACAGTATTGTATGTAGTACAAGCAGCATACATACTATTTTCCCTACCTTCATTTATACGAATGATATGCACATTATTCTGTAGTTAGCTTTTTTTCATTTAATATTGCAGTAGATCATTCCATAACAATATATACAGAGTTTCTTCATTTTTTAAAATATGGATTATAGCACATTATGGATGAATCATAGTTTATTTTATCTAGTTCCCTATTGGTGACCATAAAATTGTTTCCAATATTTTACTATCAACAAATAGTACTACAGTGTATTATTTATTTATTTATTTATTTTGAGACAGAGTCTCACTTTATCACCCTTGGTAGAGTGCTTTAGAGTGCTGTGGCATCACAGGTCATAGCAACCTCCAACTCTAGGGTGATTTTCTTGCCTCAGCCTCCCAAGTGGCTGGGACTACAGGCGCCTGCCACAACACCCAGCTATTTTTTGTTGCAGTTTGGCTGGGGCTGGGTTCAAAACTGCCACCCTCAGTGTATGGGGCTGGCGCCCTACTCACTGAGCCACAGGTGCTGCCCAGTATTAATTCTCATAGAGAAGTCATTTCGTCCACATGGACAATATCTATAGGGTAATTTTCTATAGATGTAATTGGTCGATCAAAGGACATATGCCATTACAATTTTGTTTGCTATTGCCAAATTGCCTTCCCTAAGGGTTGTGTACATTTACACTCTGACCGGCAATATGTGAATCTTGATCTTTGCCAGTCTGAGAGATGAAAAATGGTATATTAGTATAGTCTTAATTTACATTACTGTTACTGTTACTTGTGAGGCTGAACTTTCCCCCCAGATATCTAAAACCCATTTGTATTTCCTTTCTGTTTGTTTAGATCTTAATGGTTATTTTTCTTTTTCGGTAATTTTTTTTTTTTTTTTAGTGGTCTGTGGGTACCTTCTATATATTAGGGAAGGTGGTTCTTTGTGATATGAAGTACAGACAGTTTTCCAGTTTATTTTTTTCTCCAATATAATGATGTATTTTTGATTTTGCTTGTGGTGGTTTGTATAATTTACTGAAACCAGTCTCCATTTTGGAACATGTAGATGGCTTCTTTACTCTTTCTCTGACTTAGCTAGATTTATTATGTATGGAAGCTTATATCCTGTTCTTCCAAATACTAAAAATGCGATCATATAATTACAGACTGTCAATAAACTACTATATAACTTTCAAGAGCATTCTGTTTTATGACCTTTTTTGTTGTTATTTCTATTTCTGGACTTGAGTTTTTGGTTTTGTTTTATTCTCTTTTGTATCGTGAGAAATGTTCAGGAAATGATAGCTCTGAGGAGCTTCATAGAAAGTATAGAGAACGTGGATTTGGAGTTTGAATTTTGGCTTTTGTGTTTTAGTAATTGTGTGTCTTTGAGCAAGCCATTTAACCTCTCTGAATCTCAGTTTTACATCTCTGAAATGGGATTCACAGTTCTTACCTTTCAACAGTTTTTTTTTTTTTTTTTTTTGGTGTGTGTTTATTTGTTTGTTTTTGAGACAGCCTCACTTTGCTGCCCTTGATAGAACGGTATGGCATCATAGCTCATAGCAACCTCAAACTCATAGTCTCAAGCGATCCTCTTGGCTCAGTCTCCTGAGTAGCTGGGACTACAGGCTGTTGCCACAACGTGTGGCTAGTTTTTCTATCTTTAGTAGAGAAGGGGGTCTTGCTTTTGCTTAGGCTGGTCTTGAACTCCTGAGCTCAAGCGATCCTACCTGTCTTAGCCTCCCAAAGTGCTAGGACTATAGGTGTGAGCTACGGGGCCCAGCCTCAACAGTTGTTTTAGTGATTAAAATGATTTGTGTAAAACACCTAGTATAATACTTAGGAGATTATAGGCACTCAACAAATGTAGTTTTCTCTAGAAGGACAAAGGTCCATTCAGTAGGGGTACCTCTAGGAATCATTTTTCCCTAGTAACCCATTTCGTGGAAAGATTGTATGGGAAAAGAAGACTTTCTCTTTCTTTTCTTTCTTTTTTTTTTTTTTTTTTTTTTTGGTCAGGCAAAGGAAAGAAGTTTATTAATTTGCTGGCAAATGAGGAGGCTAGTAGACTTGTCTCAAAAATATCAGCATCCTTCTGAACAGAAGCACAGAGTTTCTAAAGGTTCTGATTAATCCTATAATTCCATAGTAGGCTAAGACAATCAAGCCGTCTGCCCAGATTCATCCCTTCTCTGGCTAAAATGATCTTGTGACCTCTGTGCAGGTTAATACCATCTTAAGCTAAAATAATCTTGTGACCTCCATCCATATGATTCCCTTGAACTATCTCCTGTGGCACAAAGAACAAAAGACACTCCGCTCCTGACCACTGGCCTGAGGCAGGGATGGAGGTTTTAGTTCTCAAAAAAGGGGGATCGGTAAAGGGCTTTTGAAGAAAGCACTCCCCCTCTCCCCCTTTTCCAAGCCATTTTTTAAAAATTGTTAAATCATAGCTGTGTACATTAGTGCAATCAAGGGGTACAATGTGCTGGTTTCATATACAATCTGAAAAAGCCATTCTTTTGTTACGTATTCCTACTGTCAGTTTTACCCTTCCATATCTATGGGAGGAGAAGGAGGGACAACAAAGTACTTACCTTGGGATGCTTGAGATGCTATAAACTATTTCTTAGGGGCTTAATTTAAGCCTGCTTCTAAAGAGCCACCCTTATCCAGAGGAGGGCAAGCTTCAATAACTTATTTTAGGCAGGTTCCATGTAATTTTCATTCTAGATAATAGGACTTTGCTACTTGCTGGGTTACCTCTGCTACAAAGGAGAGTCCTTTATCATTCAGGTTCCTCTTACTGGGGTTGCACTCAAAAGAAATTCATAGATGACCACAGAACACTGTGTCGCATATCCAAGTGCAAATGGCAGGAAGCAAGGTTTCTCCCCAATGGATACAACCATCAAGTAGTCAAACATGGTGATTCCTTTTTTTTTTTTTTTTAACAGTTGACTGGCTCTTCTTTTCCAAAGGAAAGTTAAGTGATGCTTATGATAACATGTTTGTTTGTTCTATACAGTTAAGAAATGCTGCTTCTGGAAAGGATACCTTAACTCCAAAGAGTGAGGTTTAATGATTTCTTGTAATTCAATTTATGCACTTGAAAGATCCCAGGGGCCAGAGTTCTTGTGTCAAGTTCTGTGTTGTGTCAAGTTTGAAAGCAATGTCTTTGGACTAGCCTAGAAATAAGTCAAAATCTAATGAGACTGAAGTTTTCTGACTTTTTTTTTTAATTAATTTTAAATCATAGCTGTGTACATTAATGTGATCATGGGGCACCATACAAGTTTTCTGACTTTTAACTTCATAAACAGGACACCAACATACTACAGATAATATTAGTTGGTATAACGTGCTATAGCAAACCAAATTAAGCTGGCTTAATTTAAAGAAGGACTTTATTAAGGGAAAGCAAAATGTGTCATAAATTCAGGACTATAACCAAACAGTCATGATGAAGGTACTAAACATCTATAATTTTTGTGTGTCTCACTGTATTTCATTTGGTTCATTTTTCTCCCTGCAAACTGGCACCCTTTGTTTCTGTTTCTTATGATATAAGTGGGAGACACCCATCCTAAAGCTTTTCACTTAAATATTATAGGTTATTGGAGGTTTGTTTTCTCCCAATTCCGATTCAGATTTCTAGGAAAGGACTTAAAGTCCATTTGAGGTTATTAACCCTTACGCCCAGTCACTTGTGGCCATGTGTCAAATTGTACAAATGGCTGTGAGCCCCTGCTAATGGGATGAGAAGGAAAAGGGACAGTCTTCAGTAAAAAGAGACAGGGCAGACCCAGTAAGTATCCAATATAGGCATTAACATTAATTTTAGAAATCACTTATAAATGTTGTAAAATGCCAAACATCCATAATACCCCCATCCAATGATGTATTCCTTCATCTTTTTCTCTTTACCTATCTTTTTTTTTTTTTTTTTTTGGAAACAGTTTTACTTTATCGCCCTCTGTAGAGTGCTATGGCACCATAACTCACAGTAACCTCAAACTCTTGGGCTTAAGCAATCCTCTTGCTCAGCCTCCTGAGTAGCTGGGACTACAGGCACCCTCCATAACTGTGCCTGGCTAGTTTTTAGAGACAGGTTCTTACTTTTAGTTAAGCTGGTCTCAAACTCATGATCTCAAGCAATCCACCCACCTCAGCCTCCCAGAGTAAGGATTACAGGCACGGCTCCCTTTACCTGTTTTTTGTATGGTTCAGATCATATTGCTTTTGTATTTTTAACTTAACATTATGTAAACATTTTCTTATGTTAAAATTATCTATAAATTTCACTTCTAATGACTATGCTGTATGTAACTATACCAGCTTATGAATTGACAAAATATTTTAAACATTTTCCTTTTGATGGGTATTTTGGTTGTGATAGCTTTCTGCTTGAAACTATTCTTTATTTTAAGATTATTGTTCTTAAGGAAGGATATGGAGCCAGAAAAATGCTGGGTTAAAGAATTATGAACATAAAGATTTGCTGTTTATTCCAAATTGCTTTTCAGAAAGTTTGTTCAAATTTGTATTGCCTCCCTCTGGCAATGTATGAGAATGGCTGGTTCACTGTAACCTTGCCAACATAGACTACTACCTTTAAAAAAATGAAACAAAACAAACAGAAATCAACTTCATAATTTTATAGGCAAATAGTGATAGTCTTATGATTTTAATTTTGGCTCTCACCGTGATCCTTTTTGCTTTCAGAAACTGTGGGTAGAAAGAATATGTTTGTTAAACATATTCTGTTGAACATGGCTTTGCTGGAGCTGCTTGTGTTTGAGACTCCTTGGTTGAAGAGAGTCTTAGAAGTAGGGGCTCAGAAAAACATTCACTTTGGGTACACGGCTTAGTCTGTATTAAAGCTATTAGAATCAGCTGATAACTGATTTTTTGTTTGTTTTGTTTTGAGATAGAGCCTCAAGCTGTCACCCTGGGTAGAGTACTGTGGCATCCCAGCTCACAGCAACCTCAAACTCCTGGGCTCAAGTGATTCTCCTGCCTCTGCCTCCCACTTGGGACTACAGGCGCCCACCACAATGCCTGGCTATTTTTTGGTTGCAGCTGTTGTTGTTGCTTGGCGGGCCCAGGCTGGATTCAAACACGCCAGCTCAGGTGTATGTGGCTGGTACCTTAGCTGCTTGAGCCACAGGCGCCAAGACATGATAACTGTTTTTTGACATCACTGAGACAAGCTAGGGAAGTCGTTAGTAAAGGCTTATAGGTCCCCGGGAGGGTCTTATGGCAGGGAAGTGGAGCAGATAATATGTTGATGTGGTCACTACTTTCAGAGTCTGATCTTTAATTTTTGCAGTCTAGATGCTGGAGTTTATTTCCCAGAACCAACCAGATTGTGTGGGGTTGTGAGAACTGACTTGGACTCGTCAAACTTCAAGCTGATATATATGTGCAAAATAATAGATTGTTAATTTATTATGGCATACTCAGTTCACCATTTACCATACCTTTTTCTAGAATGAAGGTATCTGGAAGGCTAAGATAGTAATCAAGAAATGGAAATTGTAAGGGATAATTCAGCTGGTTTGTGGAAAGGCCTCATAAGCTACCACTGCCCCGCAACAGAGGACATTTTTGTGATGACCAGATGACCAGATGACCTATTCACTTCTCAAGCTGTAATGTTGAAGATACTCTTTGATTCTGAATTTTGGGATTTATTTATTTATTTTTTGCAGTTTTTGGCCAGGGCTGGGTTTGAACCGGCCACCTTCAGCATATGGGGCCGGCGCCCTACTCCATTGAGCCGATTTTTCTTTTTTAGATTCAATAATGCAAACTATCTTTTTTTCCCTTAATATGTGTATAGTTTTGTTTTTTGGAGATAGGATAGAGTCTTACTCTGTTGCCCAGGCTAGAGTGCTGTTGTGTCAGCCTAGCTGATAGCAACCTCAAACTCCTGAATTCAAGTGATCCTCTTGCTTGTGCCCAAGTAGCTGGGACTGTAGGCACCTGCCACAACACCCAGCTAGTTATTCTATTTTTAGTTGAGAAGCGGGTCTTGCTCTTACTCAAGCTGATCTTGAACTCCTGAGCTAAAGCAATCCTCCCTCCTTAACCTCCCAGAGTGCTAGGATTACAGTGTGAGCCACTGAGACCAGCCAGGCTACAGCTTCTTTCAAGTTTCATTCCTATCATGCTTTCCTGCTCACGTTGATTAGGTTTGGGTAGTCGAATTAAATTTTGTTTGTTTACTATCTTACGTTCATATTCTGGAAGAACCTCATTTTATCTAGTGTTCAGATTACTGCCATTGAGGTATAAGTTTAGAATGTAAATAGGTTATTGAAATGAAGACATTCTTGGGATTCTAGGTTGAAATGGTTAGAAAGAGGATCATTTGAGTAAACAATAACAGTATTAGTTGGAGCATATATTTTGGAGTCAGATCCTAGCTCCACTTTTTTTTTCCTTTAGGCAATAGGGCTCTGTTGCCCAGGCTAGAGTGTAGTGGATCTTTTCAACCTTGAATTTCTGGGGTCAAGTTTTTGGGATTACAGGTGCACACCAGTATGCCTTGCTAATTTTTTTTTCTATTTTTTTTGTAGAGATGGGGTCTCAACCATGTTGCTCAGCCTAATCTCAAACTCCTGTCTTTAAATGATCCTCCTACCTCAGCCTCATAACATGTCAGGATTACAGACATGAGCTGCTGTACCTGGCCTTCCAGCTCTACTTTTGACGAACTATGATTGGGGCAAATTATTTAACCTCTTGAAATTTTACTTTCCTCATTTCTAAAATAATTTAATAGTTTTTGCCTCACAAAGTTGTTGTGAGAATCAAAGGAGGTAATGCATGTAAATTGATTAGCATAGGCCTAGCACTTAATAGAGGGATAATAACTTTTTTTTAACAATTACACTAGGAAAAGTTTGAGTTATGCTTTAGCCTAAGGTAGAAATGGCATCTTATAATTTATTAGTGCCTTGCTTGCTTTTGAAGCCCAAGGCTTAGTCAACTAGTCATTCTAAGAAGGTAAAATTCTACTAAGCGGACACTAGGTGTCAGTATTTATTCTTTTTTTTTTTTTTTGAGATTTTTAAGAAAAACTGCTTAATTCAAACAAAGAGTAAGGTTAAGTATTTATTGCTATTATATTTTAGAACTTTTGATAGTTTAACTCACTTTATAATGACTGCATTCCCTGCCATCATACAACTTTTCATTCCTTTTGACTAAAGAGTCAATTCATCTATTCCTTTTTATTTTATCATTTACCTGAGTGGTTGAGAGATGCATAATTTGTTGTTTTTAGGTCATTTATATCCCATTAGGAAACCCTGAAAACTTCATCCAGTAGCTTTAGTGGAAGAAGTCTTGGCTCAGCACCCATAGCTCAGTGAGTAGGGCGCCAGCCATATACACCAAAGCTGGTGGATTTGAGCCCAGCCTGGGCCTGCTAAACAACAATGAAAACTGCAACCAAAAAAATAGCCAGGCGTTGTAGCAGGCGCCTATAGTCCTAGCTACTTGGAAGGCTAAGACAAGAGAATCTCTTAAGCCCAGGAGTTTGAGGTTGCTGTGAGCTGTGACGCCACGACACTCTACCCAGGGTGACATAGTGAGACTCTGTTTCAAAAAAAAAGGAAGTCTAATAGTCCAGGCCCATTCTCAGGAGTTCACCTAAGGAAGCCGTAGTTGCTTTTGCACAACTGCATTTTTGTTGTTGCAGCTATCATTGTTGCTTTAGTTGGCCTGGGCTGGGTTCGAACCCTCCAGCCTCAGTGTATGTGGCCAACACCCTACCCCCTGAGCTACAGGTACCGCCATATCGCTGCATTTTTAATGCCCTTATGTACATCTACATTTAATAAGTTGATATTTGTACCAACTCTGTCATTAATCAATGAAAATAATCTGGTCCTTACGGAGTCCCTATTCAGTACATTTCTTAAAAGACATCCTTATAGCCAGATGTAAAAACCATAGTGGCAGATTTGTAGCAAAAAGAAACTTTTTATAATATTCCCTTTGGATGTCCTATGTTATAGCTTTTCTCAAGATATTTCTTCCATGGATTTATCCCAACTCAATGCTTAACATTGGAAACTGACATTTTCTCTTTATTTTCCCCTTCTACAACTCAAGCTTTATAATTGCTTTGATGAAATCATAATTCATTTAACTTACCAGTTAATATTTATATAGGTCTTCTATTTTACAAAGTGCATTGCATAAATTACCTTTAATTCTCACAGTAACACTCTGTGAGACAATTGGTGATACCCATTTTAAGATGAGGAAAGAGATGCAAATGTGACTTACCCAAGCTTACAGTTAGTAGGTGATTTAGTTATAATTTAATTACTAGTCTTCTGACTCCATGGAGTATGCTCTTTTTATTGAAACATACTGACTTACATAAAATGTTTCATTCTTATTGCTAATGGCTAAATGATAGCCTTGAACAATTAAATTTCTTAAAAGAGGAAGAAAAACCAGTTCATCTATGCCTGTATATTTAGGATACTAAATATTTCTTTGCAGTCTTCCCAGGGGCTGTTTGTTGAAGAAACTTCTGAAGAAGGAAATTCTGTACCTGCCTCACAAAGGTGAGATAATGTGTTACTATGGATCTGAATATTCCTCTGATGGTGCCAGCATAAGGGAGATGAACCCACGCCAGAGAATGTTCAGCTCTTTTATAAGTGAAGACTAAGAGAAAACCTCATTATCTCCAAGTTCTCAAATATGCATCTCATAGAAGCCTAGACTATCAGGTCTGGATAAGTACCATTGATATTATTCCTGAAAAATGATGATATCCTACTACTCTCTTAAATTACTACATTAGCTTTCTGTGACAATTTGAAGGGTCTAGACCAATTTCTATAAATGGTTCCTATTCTTCCTTTCTTATTTTTTCCTTTGTTCTTCCTGCTTAATGCTTATTTTAAGTGCATATCCAAACTGAATGCATCTTTTAAGTTTACTCTTTAGATTTACGTTCTCCTGAAACCTTTATATTATTCAGACCATACAGAACTGGTGTCTCACTTTTCTCTGTGCCACTTTTAATCTGTTTTTATCTCGTTTCTCCCATAAAGAGTTGTATGGCATTTCCTCTGTTATTCTTGCTGATTGATTATGGGGTTACCTTCTAAGTCTTCTTACTTTAATAGTAGATAGTGGTTGATTGATTATAAACTGCACTGGATCAGGCTTGTAGTCTCTTTTTTCTCTTATCTGATTAAGTGAGTTTTGAGAATTTCTCAAGAGCTTAATTTTGTATTGAGTGACTATCATGTCCCTTATGGAAAGTGAGGCCCAGATATCATTTGCTATAATCTAGGTGGTAGTCTTTCTTCGGCTTTTGGTAATAGCACTAGGTATTTCTTCTTGGGATGAAGAATATGGCTTTGGTATGATTCTCCTGCTGTTAAGACAGTTTAGGAAATGGTTTTAGCTAGAAAAAGCCTTCTGCTCCCTGTAGGCCTCTCTGCTTTATTGTGGAGAGCCTTGTGCTGAGCAGATGTAAATTTTAATAAATGATTATATGCTTTGTCACTAGGAGAGAGTTGGAATTGCAGGCGATGTGGTTTGACTTCAAATTGATTAGCCCTTTTTATAAACATCAGAAAATTGTTTGGTGATGGACCCTTTGAATAGAGCCCTAATGTTATATGCAGAGTAAACTGTGGATGGCTTGGGTTTATAAAAAATGCTATGAGATGTTTTATTTAGAGAGAGAAATCACTTGTGGTTTCCTATCAGGGTTTAGTTATTTATCATGAGTCAGTGGTAGCACGTCTTTCCTCTCTGTGTGGTTCTTGGTTGTTGTGAGGATTTGTGTTTTTAAGCATCCTCTTGCATACTTGATCAAACTAATTGTAAAGCTTTGTGAAGCATGAGGGGTCAGCTCAGATGCTCAGATCTCTCAGCCATGTGTTCCTGTTTTAGGAAGAGATTGCACTCGATGAACAGGGAGGGAAAACCAGAGGTTAGGTGAGGGAAGCCATTCATAATTTTTTCTTGGAAGAGATAATTCAACTTATTTGAGAAGATTTTTACTGTAGGGCAGTTTAGAATTGTATTTTGTTTTTGTTGCTTGGAAAGCATATTTTGAGATAAAGAGGAAATTTAACTGTAAGGTAATGGAAAAGCTAGTGTATTTTCAGAAGAATCTCCATATCTTCTATTGTGAGTTCATAAGTCTCTAGCCTTCAGAAGTCTGAGAAATAGAGGCTATAAAACACCTTTGACATCTTTATATTGGAGTGAAGTTTTTGTCTTCTGTGATATTCACAGAGAGTTCTTACCCTTTAACCTTTCTTTGTGAAATCTCCAAAAGGGGATTTCTTTTCATTCAGTGAGTTCACTGGAACTGAAGTTACAAGCATGTTTATTTTTCCTATTTCTGGCCTGGAGTTTTCACTACCAATTCCTTGCTTTCCTGTTGTGCTTTTGTGGTTTTAGACAGCAGGTATCAGATTACCTGTGGCTTTGTGAATGAGTCACTATTGCTTTTGGTCCTGTGTTCTGATTTTTTTACTGGGAATTCAATTGGGGTTTGATTCTTTTTCAGCATCACTACTTTGACCAGTAAGAGAAGCTCAGTTCTTATGCCAGAGAGTTCTGGAGAAGAAATCACTGTTTGTCCTGGTAAGCATCCTACTGTGATTTTATTGAATATCTGATAATCTAGCTATCTACCTTTTCTTATGCCTATTAATTTTTCTCTGTTCAGATCTTCTCTCAGGAGGCTTATGTGTGACTAATAGGTGTACAAGTGTATCTCCATACACGTGTATACATACCTATACATGTGGTTTTTTTTTTTTTTCTAGAAAAACTGGGGATGAATACACATATTTATTTTAATGGACATTGGCTTTGATTTTCAACCTTTTCTATTTTCAGGGATAATTTGGTTTTGAAGGTAACATGACACTTTTGTTTACCAGCATTATCAGAGGTGGCAGCACATCAGGAGTTGCACTTACTTAACTGTATATTCAGAGCCTTTTACTAGTTAGTTTTTATGCTGCCATTCATTGGGATCTTATTGCATAAGGGGTCCAGAAATTGAATTTTGTGCACAATTCTGTCATTAAGATATATAATCTTAGAGAAATAACCTAGTTAAGTGCTTTAGTTTGCTTATCATTAATTGTAGAGATTAAAAAATATATACCTTGCTTTAGGCAGAAGAGATACTCATTAAGAGTTATACATAGTGCCAGCTCATATCTGCAATCCCAGTGCTTTGAGGGGCTGAGGCAGGAGGATTGGTTGAGGCCAGGAGTTGGAGCCCAGCCTGGGCAACATAGAACCCCCCCTTCCCCCCCAACAAAAAGATGTACATGGATTAATTTAGATATACAAAATAATTTTAAATGAACTAAGATACCTACTGTCTAAGGGAACTCTTGAGCTGAATTTACATAATGCAAAGCATTGTTTTGTCACATCAACTACTTTCTAAGGAATTGTTTTTATAGCTTTTATTTTCTTTTTTTGGCTTCTCTAAAGGTAGAACCCATTTTATCATTAACCTCATTCCTGTGAAATTGACAGACTTGAAACTAATGGTTAACATATTAACTACCATGTGAGTTGTATTTACGCTAGTTTTGAGCCTGGGCCTTATGAAGCGTATATAACTCCCACAGTGACTGCCACGCTAGAAACAATTTTTTTCCTTGAGGCCTTAGTGTTTTATTAGGTTAGTAGATCGGGAGACATGTAAGTTAGATATGCTTCATGAGGTCCTGTCCTCAAAACTATCTAGCATTAGTTAAATACAACTCACATGCCAGTGCTTGACCTAATAAACACTGTGGCCCCACCAGAAAAACATTTTTTCCCATTGTGACAGTCAGTGTGTTAAACACCTCAGACAGAAAGGGGTTTATAGATATTACTATAAGTCATATAATTTTTCCATAGGTCTCATATAGCTTGTAAGAGCTAGAGATACTTAGTTTTTAAATTTTGATTTCTTTCAGTTTTTTCCTCTCATAGAGACTCAGACTTAGTGTATATGTACTGTATTTTGCTGTGTGTAATGTATACTTTCTTGTTCAATTTTTTAAAGAAAAAAAAGGATATGCAATATACATAGATAGTGTGGCATAGGGCCTCCTGGGCCTGCTGGGCACACAGGGTTCCAGTCCAGGAGGATCTGAGATCTGGTGGGAACTGGCCTAAGTAGCCTCAGTTGAGCACCATAATCAGGGGAGAGGGGGTGCTGGCAGGTCTGGCAAGGCTGATCACATTCATACAGGGCAAGGGCCAAGGCCCAAGCTCCCGCTCTGTTGCCATTTTGGCTGAGGCCCTCAAGGTAGCAGAGAGAGAAAGGATCCTGGGAGAGGAGGAAGGGGCAGCCTTCATAGAGTGGGCGGCTGTGATCTGCACATTTAGCATGGGAGTGTTAGCCCTCCCCAATAGTGTGTCTGCCAGCTGAAAGCCATCTACTTTCTTGAAGGATGCTTTCCTGAAAGTTTTGACAAAAAATGTGGCATACGAGCATGTTATACATGACAAAATACAGTAATCTAGGAAAGTACAGTAAATATTTTTAAGCATTTGACAGCTTATCGTAAAGGTCTTTATTTTAAAAATTTAACTATGTTGGTTTTTATTATTTATTTATTTTTGAGACAGAGTTTCACTATATCACCCTTGGTAGAGTGCTATGGCGTCACAGCTCACAGCAACCTCAAACTATTTGGCTTAAGTGAATCTCTTGCCTTAGCCTCCCAAGTAGCTGGGACTACAGGCATCTGCCATAACGCCTGGCTATTTTTTGTTATTGTTGTTGCAGTTGTCATTGTTGTTTAGCAGGCCCAGGCCAGGTTTGCAACTGCCAGCCTCCGTATATGTGTCTGGCGCCCTACCCACTGAGCTATGGGCGCTGCCCCTATGTTGGTTTTCTTTTTCTTTTTTTTTTTTTTCCTTATACCTGTCGAGAGCTCGGCTGAGAACAGTCTTTGTGGAGGGCTGACCTGAAGGACATATGTCCTCTCATTCTTCTAGGCTAGGGGTTGGCATGCTTTTTAAATAAATGGCCATAAGGAAATGACTTTAGGCTTTGCAGGCAAGACTGTCTCTGTTGCAGTCTATTCAGCAAGACCCCTATGTTGGTTTTCATTAAAGTGGTTCCTTAATTCATTGAAATGTATTTGGATTTCAATGATACCCACTAAGAGACCCACTACCAAGTGTGCTCTGATGTCAGCAGGAGCACTTAAGTATGCTATGCTGTCTTTGTGAAAGGAAAGCTTTACCTCTGATTGAAACTGCTGATTTGTGACATCTTTCTGGGAATTCACTCTGTCTGTTTAGGATGATGGCATGTGAGGTCATCATGGGATCTTGCAGGAGGGACCTGTAAATATATTGATCTTGAAAACCCTCGTTAATGAGGGAAAAGCAAACTCTTCATGACTGAAGTTAGATAGCTTTTATGATCATGACTTGCTGTCATTAGCTTGCTAATGCAGTCCAACTGTTTGCTGACAGAAACCACTTCTTTTTTTTTTTTTTTTTATTATAGATAATATATGCACCATAGATGTGGCCCAACCCATCAGAAACCACTTCTAAATGAGATTGTAAAAGGTTCTCATTACATTAATGTTCTTTTGCTAATAGTAGAAAGTATTACTACTTCTCTATGAAGCCAAACTTCTTATAATTTCAAAGTTACACATTTAAGTTGCATGAAAAAATTTATTCTAAATGGGTAAAACACAGATTGAGTGTAGTAGTCTATGTTACCTATTCCCTTTTGTCTCATATTTCTGACAGTTTCAGGGGTTTGATATTCAAAACTGTATCTTTTTAGTTTAGTGTTATTCACTTTATTGAAGAAGGAGGATTATAGCCTTATGTCCACATTGTGTATGCTACTAGCAGTGTTTGTTTCTGAGGAACTAATGCCCTCAAGTTCTTGTTATAGTTTCACATTTTAGCAGTTCACAGAAAGCTTAATTGAACACTTTTTATTATTGCAATAGTTCAAACAGTGAATGCTTCTTATTTTTGAACAGATTGAATGTCTTTTTAATAATACTTTTCAGGGAAAGTTGATGTTTATGCTCTGGAATCCTTTTCCAACAAGGTAGTGTGAGTGTATGTGTCCAGTTTTGTTATTTTTGAGACAGCCTCAAGCTGTCGCCCTGGGTAGAGCACGGTCGCATCACAGCTCACAGCAACCTCAAACTCCTGGGCTCAAGCAATTCTCCTGCCTCTGCCTCCCAAGTAGCTGGGACTATAGGCGCCCGCCACAACGCCTGGCTATTTTTTGGTTGCAGCTGTCATTGTTGTTTGGCGGGCCCGGCTAGATTTGAACCTGCCAACTCAGGTGTATGTGACTGGCGCCTTAGCTGCTTGAGGCTGTGTCAAAGTTTTTGAAAAATTGTGACATATTAAAATATTGTTAATTCTAGAAATATGTTTAATCTTTCTTTGATGATCCAGAAGATATTTTAGATGTTGGAGGTGCTTTATTTGCCCAACATTGGCCATTTATTGTATTTGTGAAGCACAGAATTTAGATGTATAGTAGGTATAGTGTCAGGCAATAGGGAATTTACTGGATTTAGATTCTGAGATACAATTTCTTGTCTTTATTTTATTTTGTTTTATTTTATTTTTTTGAGACAGAGTCTCAATCTGTCACCCTAGATAAAGTGCTATGGCATCATAGCTCACAGCAACCTCAATCTTTTGGGCTTAAGCAATCCTCTTGTCTCAGTCTCCTCAGTAGCTGGGACTCTATATTCAAGCCACAAAGCCCGGCTAATTTTTCTATTTTTAGTAGACTTAGGGTCTCACTCTTGCTCAGGCTGGTCTTGAACTCCTGGGCACAAACAGTCCACCTGCCTTGGCCTCCCAGAGTGCTAGAATTACAGGTGTGAGCCACCGCACCCAGCCCACAAAATTTCTTGCCTTAATTTGGGTTTCTGTAACAAAATACTGTAATGGCTTATGAATAACAGGAATTTTATCTCACAGTTCTGGAGATGGGGAAGTCCAAAATCAAAGAGTTGGCAGATTCTGTGTCTGGTGAGAGCCTGCTTCCTAGTTCATAGATGGCACCTTCCTCCTATGTCCTCACATGACAGAATGAAAGCTAAAGAGCTCTCTGGAGTGGTCCCTTTTGTAAGGGTACTAATCCCATTCTTAAGAGTTCTACTCTCATGATTTATTACCTGCCCACTTCCTAGGACAGTTACATTGGGGGATAGGATTTCTACATACAAAGTTGGGGACGTATACAAATGTTCAGTCAGTAACACTTCTTTTCCAGATTTGTTTTTTGATATATAATTACTCTTCTTTTGTAAGTGATGTCTGAAGTGGAGTTTAATAAAAAATAAAAGACTATATAGTAAATATTTTAAGTTCTTTGAGCCATGAAGTCTGTTGAAACTACTCAGCTCTTCTTTTTAGTGCAAAAGCAGCCATACATGTATTTGACAAGACATATCATCAAAAAAAAAAAAAAAAAAGCAGCCATACACAATATGTGGGAGAATGTGTATGGCTGTGTTTCAGTAGAACCTTACTTATGGAAACAGGCAACTGAATGGATTTGGCCCTTGAGCTATGTATGGTTTTCTGTCCCCTGCACTAGACTACAAGTGACCCTTCTACCTTATATCTCCATATTACTAGTAGCTAAAATAATGCCCGGGACTTGCTATTCAATTAGTATTTGTTGAATTGATGTTGAATTAGTAGATGCTGCCTAAAGAATATATTAAAGAAAAACATCTTTGTCTCCAGTATATATTCTGTTTCTGTTCATAATTTCTGGGGTGCTTTTTGTTTTTTGACACAGAGTCTCACTCTGCTGCCCAGGCTAAAGTGCCATGGCATCAGCCTAGCTTACAGCAAGCTTAAATTCCTGGGTTCAAGTGATCTTCCTGCTTCAGCCTCTTGAAGAGCTGGGACTATAGGAATCTACCACAAAGCCCCTACTTTTTCTGTTTTTAGTAGAGACAAGGTCTCTTGCTCAAGCGAGGCTCCAACTCCTGAGCTCAAGCCATCCTCCTGCCCATGGGTGTGATCCGTTGAGATTACACTGGCCAGTTTTTGTTTTCTTTAATCATCTCTTTAACCTCATCACTAATATTTGCAGGCTTTTGTTTTCTGTCAAAATTAATGTACTTTAAAACTTGAACTACTGTGCAAATAAGTCAATAGATCAGCTGTTGAATGTATAAACAAAATTATATATCTATCCATAGAATGGAGTATTAAGCAGTAAAAATTATGAATTAGTAATATATCTAACAACAGGGGTGTGTCTTATATACATTATACTAAGTGAAAGAAGCTGGACACAAAGTGAGTGCTTGCAAATATTTATATAACATCCTTAAAAAAGCAAAAGTATAGAAACAAAAGTAAATTGGTCATTGCAAGGAGTCCACTAGACCATGCAGTGATCAAAGTGGTAAAAGTGGTAGGGGATTGACTACAGAGAAATACTTTTTGTAGTGCTAGAAATGATTTTTTTTTTTTTTGAGACAGAATCTCACTTTGTCACCCTGGGTAGAGTGCTCTGGTATCATAGCTCACAGCAACCTCAAACTTTTGAGCTCAAGGCATCTTCTTGCCTCAGCTTTCTGAGTAGCTGAGACTATAAGTGCCCAGCACAATGCCCAGCTAGTTTTTATATTTTTAGTAGAGAGAGAAGTCTTGCTCCTGCTCTGGTTGGGTTCGAACTCCAGAGCTCAAGCAGTTCACTCACCTTGGCCTTTCAGAGTGCTAGGATTACAAGTGTGAGCCACGGCTGTCCACCTAGGAATGTTTTATATCTTGATTATGGTGGTGGTTACATTGTGAAAATGGTGCAATATATAAATGATATACATTTGTCAAAACTTACCAAACTGTACTAAAAATTGGCAAATTCTGTTATGTGTAAATTATGTTGCTATAAAGCTTTAAGAAGGAATAAACTAGATCTATATTGCGACTCTGCAATATTACCATACCCTACTAGGGGTGTCCAACTTGTGGGCTGTGGGCTACATGCAGATTATTTGAGGACTATTTTGCTTATCTGCAGTGTAGGATATCATGAAAAGTATGCCCAGACCTTTTTTTATACTCATCAGCTGTTCTTAGTGTTTGTGTATTTATTTATTTATTTTTGAGACAGAATCTTATTATGTTGCCCTTGGTAGAGTGCTGTGGCATCACAGCTCATAGCAATCTCCAACTGTTGGGCTTAAGCGATTTTCTTGCCTCAGCCTCCCAAGTAGCTGGAACTACAGGTGCCCACCACATTGCTTAGCTATTTTTTTGTTGTAGTTGTCATTGTTGTTTAGCTGCCCCCAGTTGGGTTCAAACCCGCCAGCCTGGGTATGTGTGGCCGGCGCCATAACCACTGTGCTACAGACACCAACCCCTTGTGTTTGTATATTTAATATGTGATCTAAGACTACAATTTTTCTTCAGTGAGCAGCAGAAAAGAAAAATGGTTGGCAGCTTGGTGCCCATGGCACAGTGGTTATGGCACCTGCCACATACACCAGAAGTGGTGGGTTCGAACTGGGCCTGGGCCAGCTAAACAACAATGACAGCTACAATATAAAATAGCTGGGCGTTGTGGCGGGTGCCTGTAGTCCCACCACTTGGGAGGCTGAGGCAAGAGAATCACTTCAGCCCAAGAGTTTGAGGTTGCTGTGAGCTATGACGCCATAGCACTCTACCCAAGGCGACATAGTGAAACTCTATCTCAAAAAAAAAGAAAAGAAAAAAGGTTGGACACCCCTGCAGGGAAAATAGGTGTGTATATTTTTTTTAACTATGAAAATTAATGAGATTTTTCTTTTTTATAATTATAGAGACACAGCTAAGTTCCTCTGAAATTCTTGACCTTGAAAGAGAAGTCTCTCCAGGTAGCAGAGAGACCTCAGATGAAGTAAGAATAATAACGACAGATAAGGAGGTGAATACTCTCTCCTGTAATTTTTCTCAGTAGTTTCTTTCTTGCGGTTGTCCTCTCACTGATGCAGTTGACATTGCCTGAAAAGATTTAGGTGGCAGAGGATTTTAGCCTTTGGAACACTTACCTCAGGGAAAAATTAAGATTAGTTCAGCACTGTTTCTAAAAATAACAGTAACAATTTCTTGAGTACTTCTATATGCATTGTTATTTCTATTACAGATGGGGAAACTGAGACTTGGCATGTTGAAGTAATTTGCTTAACTCATACTGCTAATAATGGTGAAACTAGAATTTGAATACAGGTCTGAACCTAAAGTTCTAGTGCATTTTCCATTATATGCCAATAAGGAACACAGATGAACAATCCTGAAAAAAAAAATTACTGTATTTTGGTGTGAACATAATGTACGGCCCTGATTTATAGATGTGATCAAAAATGCAAAGTAAAGATAGCTGCATGATAAAGTAAGAAGATCTCTATGCATCATTACATTTCCTAACTTCACATATCTGGAGATAACCATAAAGCTGATTGATACAAGTTCATACTCTGATTAAGATTCTCAGTGCGGGCTCGGTGCCTGTGGCTCAAGCTGCTAAGGCTTGAGCTACATACACCTGAGCTGGTGGATTCAAATCCAACCCCCGCCCACCAAACAACAATGACGGCTACAACCAAAAATAGCCAGATGTTGTGGCAGGCACCTGTAGTCCCAGCTACTTGGGAGACGGAGGCAGAAGAATCGCTTGAGTCCAGGAGTTGGAGGTTGCTGTGAGCCGTGATGCGACAGCACTCTACCTAGGGCGACAGCTTGAGGCTCTGTCTCAAAAAAAAAAAAAAAAAGATTCTCAGTGTGGGCCAGGCACGGTGGCTCACGCCTGTAGTCCTAGCACTCTGGGTGGTCAAGGTGGGTGGATAGCTTGAGCTCGCAAGTTCGAGACCAGCCTGAGCAAAAGCGAGTCCCCATCTCTACTAAAAATAGAAGAAACTGAGGCAAGAGGATTGCTTGAGCCTGAGTTGGAGGTTGCTGTGAGCTATGACGCCACGACACTCTACTCAGGGTGACAGCTTGAGGTTCTGTCTCAAAAAAAATTCGTAGTGTGTATTTTTCATGTTGAGCCTAACAAAACAAACTACCCAGAATTATTTTAAAGAATTTAAAATCTTTAAATCTGTTGCTGTGAAAAGTAGCCTGAGACTTAATGAATTTTTCTGTTGAAATAAAGATTTTGGTTACGTTTATGTATACTGTCTTATCCTGTGCACTTTTTAAAAAGCTTAATTCTTTTTCTTTCTTTCTTTTTTTTTTTTATTATTAAATCATAGCGATCATGGGGCACCATACACTGGTTTTATAGACCATTTGACATTTTTTCATCACACTGGTTAACATAGCCTTCCTGGCATTTTCTTAGTTATTGTGTTAAGACATTTATATTCTACATTTACTAAGTTTCACATGTACCCTTGTAAGATGCACCATAGGTGTAATCTCACCAATCACCCTCCCTCTGCCCATTCTCCCCTCTCTCCTCCCTCTCCCTCTTCCCCATATTCTTAGGTTATAACTGGGTTATAGCTTTCATATGAAAGCCATAAGTTTCATAGTAGGGCTGGGTACATTGGATACTTTTTCCTCCATTGTCTTTATTTTATTTTTTTTTTTTTTAAGACAGAGTCTTACTCTTGCTCAGGCTGGTCGTGAACTCTTGAGCTCAAGTGATCATCTCACTTAGGCTTCCCAGAGTGTTAGGATTATAGGCATGAGCCACCATGCCCAGCCAAAGCTTAATTCTCTTATTCCTTTTTATACTCTAGGTTTTTTTGAAAACAGTGTTTGTAGTAGAAGTTAGATTCTCTCCTTAGTCTCAGTACTGCTTGTAACTGGTTAGAAATTCTGCTTTCATGAGTCATGCACACTGCCTGATTGTCTGGAACCTGATCTGTCACAACTGACAGACCAAGATTCCTGATGCTAGTGGTGGTAGGAAAGATGACTCCTGCAGCAGAGTGACTAAGGACAGATCCTGGTAGATAATGTAAAAATGGTTTCTGGGTTCTTTTCTTAGGGCGGAAACAGTATTGTTAACATAGTCATCTTAACATACAGAAGAAGCCCTTATAAGCCTTTAGTTAGTGTTTCAAGGCTGATTTATTACCTATCCATGACTGCAAAGGAGACTTATTTTGGGGGGAGTTGTCAAAGAGCATGAACCCTATTTAGAATGTATAGTGGACATGTCTGCACTACTGCACATCAAATAGATGGAATTGTATAGCATTTCTTACAATGAATGTCTTCTTTTTAGTGTTGTTGTTTGCTGATATCTGTGGATGTCCCTAAATGGTCTTAAAAGTTTCCATTAAAAGAAGTTAGTGATGCTGTAGTTTTTAAGTCATTGAGTAATCACTAATTGTAAGTCACTTATTAGAAGACAGAATTGAATATTTTACTTGCATAAAGGTAGTATCAAAAAGGGTATGGACTCTTGCCCTTGGGATTTGTGTATAGGGTCATTTATTATAAAATGTCTTATTTATTGAAAGGTGGTTAGTGTAGTGCAAGTAATTTGAGAATTGGAATTAGAGGACATGGCTTTGAATCCTAACCCCACTACTTCATGATGTTGGGCAAACTGTTTTATTCATTTATGAGGCAGATATTTAATTTGTATACTTTTGTGCTAGTCATTGTTTTAGACTCTTAGGATGTAAAAATAAATAAGAAAAAGACAGTCCCTGCCCAAAGGGTCCTGGTAAGCAAAAAGACAGATACATAAACAGATAATTATAATGTGATCTGACGAATGTAATGATAGATTCCTAGGGCAATAGGAACGTACAAAGGAGGAATTTTTTTTTTAGTTTTAGTTCTTCAAATGTAAAATGGGGGCAGAAATACCTATTTTACTGGGTTGCTCTGTAGATTAAATTAGATAAAGAATATAAAATATGTGCCAGAGAATTGTCACAAGTAGTGGTGTGAAGCAGTTATTATTGTATTGCTTTGTAATGTATTGTGGTTGTTCAGTTATATTAGCTTACTAATGACAGACTTGCTCAACAGTATTTTGAGATATTTAGAATACCTGTGGCAGAATTGTAGTTCCCTCTTGATTTGATTTCCCATATTAGTTAGGTTTCCTTGGATTTTCCAAGTTTTCTGAATATCTTGCCTGAGAATCTTCCTTAGTTGGAGTCTCAGATAGATATTCTGTTCTCAGAAAGAATTAATAGAAGTAATTCAAAATCATAAAGCTAGTTTAGCCTTTAAATTTTTAAGTAAACTATTAATAGTCCTATGGTAAGAGGGGAAAGATCTAGAGAGCTTTCTAAACTATGTATAACTATACATAACTGGATGGGGGAGGGTTTAGTGATTTGTAGGATATGCTTTTATTGCCACTGGGTTTATTTCTCAAAGTGAGGTTTCTTTTGAAGGCTCAAGGCAAGGACCAGCCCTTTTTGAGATCAAGAGTCAGGGTCCAAGTACTTCTTTTGAGAAATAGCTATATAGTATTTAAAAAGAAGTAGAAGTTCTGCAGAGATCAAATCCCTGATTGCATGGTCCTCATAAAAGCTGCTTAGCTTATATTTTTCCCCCTTCAGTTTCCTCCATAGTAGTTCATATTTAAATAGACCTTTTTAATGGTGTTGGGAAAAAATATTTTAATATAAAAACATTCAGAAACCTTCTGGGTTGCCTATGAACAGTTCTTAGAAGTAGTCTTATATTCACAGTAGGACAATAATAGACTATTCCCTCTCGAATACATTAATAGTTGAAGGTTCATTCTCTGCATTTTATAGAGCTGGTGATAAATACAAGGGAGTATGGTGCTGAGTGAGCATTGTGTCATATGATATTTTTGTGTTTAGTGAACTTCAAAATGCCAAGTAACTGCTCATTCACCACTACTTCTAGTAATTCAAGACTTACTTGCAAATTTGGTGTGATACTAATTTTCCCCCTTCTATTCAAATAGCTTGTGATTTTTTAGGCTTTATAACTTTTTTGTGTAAGATTTATGGCAGGGAAACCTGGATTTGTGAGAAGCTCAGTGAATTAAACTTGGAATAAATAAATAGGACCTAGAACTTCCAGACTTACCTGATTCTCCCCACCTCTTAGAGATTAATAATGGAACTAGATAGTCTCCCAATCCCTGGCAGGATCAGCTTCCAGAAACTAAGGAGAGGCTTTTTACTTCTGCCACAACATGGTGGAATGGAATCACTGAAAGTTTTGACGCCAAACAGGCTTGGGTTTGATTGAGTCTAGGTAGTCCACTTACTTTGTGATCAATAGGTTACTTTCCCTTTCCAAGCCTCGGTTTTCCCTTCTGTAATATTGGAGCTAGAGATACCTCTGTCTAGTTGGGTTGTTGTGAGCAATGGATATGGAAAATACTTGCAGAGCCTGGAGCACTATAAAAATTTAACTCGTTAGTTCCATTTTTACCTTTTTATTTTTTTTCTTTTAGTATATGTGCTTCTAATAAAAGGCAGGTGTGTCGAAAACAGGACATCTGATGACAGTTATAGTTATATGCTTGACTTTGGCTTGGTATTTAGATGGCCTGTTTCCCTCTCTGCTGGAATCTATGCAAGCAGTAGATTTTAGGGATAGCCTAAACACACCCCCTCCCCCCAAAAAAAACCCATAACCCAAATTGACTCAGAAGTCAAATTACCCATTGTGGTTTTGGTCCTGTTTTATTCTTGTATTGTAAGAGGTTTCTCCACACCTCTCCTCTGACCCCTAGTAATAAGGCATAATGACAGCCCAAGCGTTCCTTGTTCTTAAATGGAAACAGTAGCTATGCAAGACAGTGTAACATTGATTGGATAGAACATGCTGTCCTTTGAAGCAGGCAGTAGTGCTGCAGTGCTCACACATACTGTTGTATTAATCATTGCAGAGTTCTTGGCTCTGACTGACCTGTACAGGTAAAATAAAACTGCCTCTAAGAGACACTGGCAACTGTAGGAGAAAGGTTAACTATGAAACACTGAGAAGAATAAGAGAGACAGGGTTTATGAGTGGCTTCAGCATAATTGATTGTCTTAACCAATGACATCATTGAGCCTTCTTAAATATTTGGTTCTTGATTTCCTCTTTCAATCCCAAAAGTCACAAATAAAGCACAATAGATCTTATACTTTATTTATTTAAGCACAGACTTAAGTTCTTTTTGAGAAAGGGTTCTGTTCTGTTGTCATAGTTGGAGTACAGTGGATGATCACAGCTCCCTACAACCTCAAACTTACGGGCTCAAGTAATCTCTTGCTTCACTGTTTTTGGACACTTTTCTCATCTGTTTAACAGGGTATGTTAATACCTTTGGACAACACTTTTCTCATGTGTTAAACACTATGTTATACTTTGGAAGATTGTGAGGGTTAAATGAGTAACACATGCAGAGCGCTTAGAACATAGTTGGCAGGCACTAAAGAAGTACCGGTATTAACTATTAATAGCATCCCTCAATCTTTAGTTCTGAATTTGGTAAACTGAATGGTATTGTCTCTTTGAATATAAGTGAAATATGAGATGGAAGCTCTTGTTCTTTGGGGGAAAAGATACTTTATAAACTAAGTCTATTAACAGTTACTATTTGTCATGTTCTTCAGGTTGGTAACAAGGAAGATGCCAGGAAGGAAATATCTGTTTCTACCTTCTCAACCAGTACCCAAGTATCCTGCCCACTCTGTGACCAGGGCTTCCCACCCACAAAGATTGAGCGACATGCCATGTACTGCAATGGTTTGATGGAGCAAGATACAGGTAAAGACTCCTTAGGCTAGCCAGATTCTTAACTCTTTTTGGTGTGGTGGTTTTGTAGTCCAGAAGTTACAATGCATGGAAAAACAGCTGTTCTTCAGAGTTAAAGTTATTGTTATGTGGTTTTGTATCTAGTTAATTTTCTAGTATTTTCCTGTTCTGTATTACTTTTGCCAGGTATATTATCTTGTTTGAAATGAAATCTTTCATTTTTTAATATTTCCACTAACTTGTTCTTAGCCATAGGTAGGCTAAAAGTCAGCACTAGGCAATAGACTTCACATTTCATCTTGTATAAATATTGAGACTCCTATGGAACTCCTAAATTCTAGAATTGCCCATTTTACATTCAAAATAAGTCCCTTCTTTTTTTTTTATTATGATTATTTATTGTTGGGGATTCATTGAAGGTACAAGAAACCAGATTACACTGATTGCATTTGTTGAGTAAAGTCCCTCTTACAATCATGTTTTGCCCTCAAAAGGTGTAGCACACACCAAGACCCCACCCCCCTCGCTCCTTCCCTCTCTCTGCTCTTCCTTTCCCCACCCCTCTTTTTTTTTTTTTTAAATAGAAATGCTACGTAAAAACAGCAACTGAAAAATATACCTATTTTATATTCATGTCCTACATGTCTCTGCTAAGTTACCCTGGAGCTACTGGTTTCTCTCTTCAAGAGTATCCCAAAAGCCACAATTTTCGTAGAGTATGAGATATTGATCAAGAAAATCTTGTTAATTACAGCCCTTGAAATACTTCTGATTGGCCTGTCTATGATTTTAAACTTTAAATATAATAGTGTCAGCCTAGTTTTGTGTGGTCCAGTATGCTGAATGTAAACCTTAGGTAATTGAAAATGTTGCAGCATCTTTCTCAGTGCTACTTGATTACCTGTAACTTAGATGTATTTAAATCTGAAATTGTATAATTATGAAGTATTTTGGGGTGACACCTGTGGCTCAAAGGAGTAGGATGCCGGCCCCATATACTGAAGGTGGCGAGTTCAAAAACTGCAAAAAAATAAATAAATAAATAAAATAATTATGAAGTATTTTATAAGTTAAGATTGTCAGAGAAAAAAGTCATATGTTATTTAATTTTCCTAAAGTAATACATTTTTAAATTATTAAATAAGGAATATCTAAACTTGTAATTTAATAAATGTATTGTTTTTTCTGATTATAAAGTATTACATGTTCATTGCAATAAGAATAGGGCTTACATTTATTGAGTACTTAAAAATTAGTCAGGCATTATGTACATAAACAAGACCATGCTAAATATATATATATGTGTGTATATATTATTCTGCAACTTGCCTTTTTTAAAACAATAAATTTAGATATTTCTAAGTGTATAGATATTTTTTACATAGCTGAGATTGGACTATATGTAGAACTTTATATTCTGCTTTTTCTTTTTCTTTTTTTTTTTTTTTATATTTTTTTTATTGTTGAGGATTCATCGAGGGTACAAAAAGCCAGGTTATACTGATTGCATTAGTTAGGTAAAGTCCCTCTTGCAATCATGTCTTGCCCCCAGAAGGTGTGGCACACCCCAAGGCCCCACTCCACCCCCTTTCCTCTCTCTGCTTTTCCTTTCTTCTGCTTTTTCTATTTATAGAATAAATTTTCCCTCTTCTCATAAAAGTTATTTATAAAAATGTTTTTAATGCCTACATAATATTTTATAACCTGGATTACTCCATCTACTTAACTATTGCATATTTGGAATGCTCCAAGTTACTGTGTTATAATTATATGGCACTGAGCTGCTTATGTCTAAAGTTCTCACTGTATTTGGGTGTTATTTCCCAAGAATTTGTTCCCAGTATAAGGTAGTAGTAAGAAATGATAGGCTCCAGAGTCCAGTCAATTTGAGGTTGAGTCTCACTAGTATGTGACCCTATACTAATTTCCAAGCTTCTTTTTATGCATTTATCAAATAGTAGTAATTACCTTATTCAGGTTTTGTGAGATTAAATAAGATATTTTAAGGAAAGTGCTTAGCACATAGTACTTAAGAACTATTAGCTACTTTTATCATTCTGAATAGTGAAAATAATAGGTGAAGATTTTTTGAAAGTCTATGCAAAGCATTGTAGTCTTTTTTTTTTCTTTTTCTTTTTTCTTTTTGAGACAGAGTTTCACTATGTTGCTATCAGTAAAGTGCTAAGGTGTCACAGCTCACAGCAACCTCAATCTCAATCTCTTAAGCAATTCTCTTGCTTCAGTCCCAAGTAGCTTACTCTAGTCCCTTACTCTAGTTCCAAGTAGCTGGGACTACAGGCATCTGCCACAACGCCCAGCTATTTTTTTGTTCTAGTTATCTTTGTTTTAGCAAGCCAGGTTTGAATTCGCCGGCCCCGGTGTATATGGCTGGTGCCCTAACCACTGAGCTACAGGAGCTGAACCCATGTAGTCTTTCAAATACAATGAAAGTTGAGGCTGTTGGCACCTGCCCATAATTTCAGCACTTAAGGAGAATCACTTGAGAACAGGAGTTCAAGACCATCTGGGCAACATAGTAACACCCCATCTCTGCAAAAAAATGGAATGAAAACAATTAACCAGTTATGGTGGCATGTGCCTATAGTTCTAGCTATTCAAAAGTCTGAGGAGGGAGGATTGGTTGAGTCCAGGAGTTCAGGGTTGCAGTGAGCTATGGTGATGCCACTGCACTCCAGCTAATGTGACAGAATGAGACCCTGTCTCAAAAAAAATAAAAATAAAAAAGTTGAGAACCCATATCTGGCCATCAATTTTTTTCATCAAAGACCACTGAAGGACTGGAATCGATGACAGTTTTAATTTGACATAATTCTTTAGTATAGATTTTTGGTTAAGAGTTCTAGTGACTGAAGGAATTCTGGAGCTGCCCACTTGGTGACCGGAAAGGGAAGGAATTATCTTGTCTCTCTTACTAAGCATATATACATGGCTGGTATTAGTTATCTAAGTTTATGACTTACTCAGCTTTGAGATCCAGAAATAGATGCGTTTGAGAAACTGAATACCCCTTAGAGCTCTAGGAATAGGTGACCTCCTTCAGGTCAGAAATAATAAGTAAGGAGTACTAGAAGGTAGCTTCTACTTACATCTCCTGTACTGAACTCTGCTTGTTTATGCTTAAATAGGAAGCTTTGATATTCATTTCTTTCAGCTACATGATACTTGCTTTAAAGCTTGTTCTTCCTTATTGAAATGTGGTGGGGAAAGCCACCAACTCAGAGCCCCAAATACTTGCTATTGAAATTGGATTGGATTTGTTTTTATATTTTCTTAAACCAAATGTAGATTTACTTCACCAGAACCAGGTCATTCAGCATATTATTGTGCTGAATACTATAGGCACTTGTACTGTAGGCGGTTTTAAGTGTTATATATCTAAACATATCTAAATACAGAAAAGGTACAGTAAAAATATGGTAATATGGTATTACAGTTTTTATGGGACCATCATTGTCCAAAATGTTGTTAATGTGGTGCATAATTATACTACATCGTTCTTTTTTATTTATTTATTTTTTGAGACAGAGTCTCAAGCTGTCACCCTAGGTAGAGTGCATGGCATCACAGCTCACAGCAACCTCCAACTCCTAGGCTCAAGCGATTCTCCTGTCTC
>CAUYPK010116646.1:0-12772 GCA_963574355.1 Loris lydekkerianus | reverse complement strand
AACTAAGAGGAAAAACAGATAATGGTTATTTAAATTTCTAACTCAATTGTGGCTTTTCTAGAAAGCAGAAAGAGTAAGATCACTCTGCATTTAGTCAACCTAAGACAGGGACCAAACCATTGATGTTTGTATCCCCATGACGGGTAAGACTGAAACTGCAAGAGCAGGCAACCTAAGACAGGGGCCATGTTTTTCCGCCATACAAAAAACAAAAGAGGGAATTGTTGGGCCCTGCCATGTGCCTGAGGCCTAGTGCAACTTCCCGAGCCTGACTAGAAGTAGATCCATGAGCTACTTCCGCGTAGCAACGACTCAGCAAGGCCCGGCCTGAAACTGCCTCTACCTAGATACAGCCAATGTGGTACCATGCCACTGGCCCGACCCTGTCATGCACCTCTTTCTCCGCCTTCTTTTCCCGCCCCTTCTCCACAATAAAATAAATAAATAAATAAATAAATAAATATTAAAAAAAAAAAAAAAGAAAGCAGAAAGAACAGGTGAGAATATTCCAAGATGCATTGCAAACTAATACAACCTTTAAGGAAAGAAGTGTGGAGAATTTTCAAGGAAGAGTCAACCTTCCGTTTGATCCTGCAACTCCATTATTTGGTATCTACCCAGAAGAACAAAATTATTTTATAACAAAGACATTTGCATCATAATGTTTATTGCAGCTCAGTTCATGATTGGCAAGTCATGGAAGCAACCCAAATGTCCATCGACCCATGAATAGATTAACAAACTGTGGCATATATACCGTGGAGTACTATTCAGCCATAGTACTCCAAGAAAAATGGAGACTTTACATCTTTTGTGTTTACCTGGATGGAGCTGAAACACATTCTTCCTAGAAAAGTATCTCAAGAATGGAAAAAAAATCCAATGTTCTCAATACTAAGATAAACAATTACACGCCGCAGGCATAAAACACAGATAGAGTCTAGCAAGGGGGAGAAGAGAGGAAAGAGAGGGCGAGGGGGAGTGGGGAGGGTGCACGGCACTGGGAGGCAAGTGGTGGGGTCTCACCTAATGTGCACACTGTGAGGGTGTTCAGTAGCCCCCCAGGAGAAGGGCTCAACTACAACTTCAACTTTACTTTGGAAGTGAGAATGTAACCTACAAATTCATACCAGTGTATTAACTTCAAATTAAAAAAAAAGAAAAAAAAAAGAATAATCTAACATGCAGATTCAAATACAGCTTGAATGACAGGCTGAACTAATAGAAATGTTTATTCATCACAGTTGAGGAGAAAACACAACAGGACAAGAAACTGAATCAACTGCATAAATAGAAAGAAGATTACATTACTTCAGATGATAGGACTGTATATGTGGAAAACCCAAGTGATTGTCTTAGAATAAACTATTAGAACTAACAAGAGAGTTTATGTAGTTGACTGGATAAAAGATAAATAAATAAATAAATAATGAATTTATTTTTCTTTATGCCTGAAGTGTTAATAGAATCTGGATGCATGGAGAGCCATGTGCAACGTTCTTGAATGGAAGAGCAATATTACAAATTTCAATTATTCTTAAAATGAAATTTAAAAATCCAGCACAATTCCAACCAAAGTTACAATTTTAAGGTTTACATGAGTAAGTACTCAAAACTCAAAGTTACAATTTTAAGGTTTATATGAGTAAGTACTCAAAAGAAAACAAAAAAAAAGGAAAAGCACAGCAGTAGAGGGGTTTGCCTTAGCAGAGAGTCATACTATACGAAACTTCTAGAGTTGGGTATAACAGGTGGGCAACCACACAGGTGGGCAGAACAGAGTCCAGATCCAGGTAAGTTCAGGAATGTAATATAGGGCAAAGTTGGCTGAACAGATTTGGAGATAATGTTACTTGGGAAATAATTGAAGAGACTAGAGCTTTTTGTTCTGGAAAAACCAGGACTCCAGGAGGAATGCTGGTTTTTAATCATGTGAAGGGCTACTGGCTCGTAGGGAATGAACTCACTCTTGTGCTGTTCTGAGGGCAGAGGTAGGAGCCAGGAAGGGAGACTGCCAACGATGTCTCCTCAGGTGTAGGGACTGATGCAGCTGGAAGGTGATGACCCCACCACTCTTCATACCACCCCACCTGCCCACCAGCCAAGGCTCACCGGCCTGCTGCAGCCCCCTGCCCAGGCTATTGCCCCATGCCGTACCTTGGGCAATGTCGTCCTGCCTCTGCAAGCAGGGCCGCTCCACCTTGTGCCCAGGCTGGGGCGGCTCTCGCTCCGGCTGCTTGGGACACCTCCCCTCATTGAACACATGTGGCAGGTTGGCTGTGTGCACCTGTCGGAGCTGCTCATAGTCACTCAGAGCGGCGGTCAGGTCCCAGTTTTTGCCTACAGACAAGAAAAGGCAAGAGATTATAGCGTGAGTGCATGAAAGACGGTCTTCTTAGAGAGGAGAGCTGTGACAAGAAAGGTTTCCCATTACCACATGAAATAACGAACTTCCTACCAGTAGCTCTTGTGTTTGAAAGGGGTAAAATGGCCTTGTGCGTGATCTCTGAAAATAGAATTTCACATCCATATCTGATGTCCATCTAATTACACATACTTCTAAACATTGCATCCTAAATTATCAGTATCATATCTCCCTTTGAAAATCAAGTTGTAGAGTTTACCCTCTGAGGGAAGCAAAGCATAAAGTAAAGAAAATAAAAAATAAAAAGACTTCCTAAAGTTTCTTTGGATCTTTGCTCAGAATTTCACTTTTTCTCTTAAGTTTACTTAACATGGGGAATGCAGAAGCTTGGGAGGGCTTCTCTGTTGGAGCCCTTTGCAGGAGGCAAACTGTGGCAGGCAGGCCCTGTGCTGGGGTGCAGGTTAGACTGGGGTGCCCAGCGTGGGTGAACACTCAGCAGGATTCCCCACCCTCCCCAGAGCTGGAGCTGACACTTCACAGCTGACACTTCACACCGGGGGCTAATGAGGGGAGCACAGGGGCTCTGGTTCCTGACTCTGAGAGTCGGTGGACACCTAACAGTAGAAGAGCCAGCACACATTGCATTTCATTCAACTAGGCATTGTGTGTCTTTTGCAAACCTAGAATTAAAAGCTCAGCCTCAACTGTAAGGAGCAAATGAAATCTCACCCTCTCGTGGTTAGCTCTGCACTGCCGGTATTAACTGTCCTGATTACACTGTGAATGCTGCTGTACGTACAGTAGGATGAGGCTTTGAACGTATAAAACAGTATCTGAATATTTTCCTTTTTTCTTTCCTTTTCCCATTGCAGACTTGATATTATCGATCATGACATTTATTTTTTCAGTCATGACATTTAAATCACATCGCACATTTGCTTTACTATTCAGTCATGTTTTCTCCTCTACAGTCAGCTAGCAGAGACTATAATAGAAACATCTCTGTGTCATCTCGGTAGGTAAGAACAGCAAACTAAAACCATCTGGGTCACCCACCCAACACGAGAAAGCGACAGTGGAGTTTTGTAGTGATACTAGGAGGGGCAAGGCTGTAACGGAGCCTCTGTCACTGTTAGAAACACCAGTGCAGAGGTGGGTGGGGGCAATGACTTGGTTTAGGTAAACAAAACTAAGTAAGAAAATTAGAGCATCACTCTCATTCTTATATAACAGTCAGGGTGCAAAACTGCATGTACAAACACTACCTGCATAGCCCACACCTGCCATTTTGGGGTCTAAGTGGCAGTAACTATCAAACGGGCATTCGTGTCCCAGGCTCAGAAGGACGGGCCCTGCCTTTAGGGAGCTCACAGCTCAGCAGCTGCAGCGGCCTCATGTGCACCTCGCCCTAATGCAGGGCTGGGGGTCACGGGAAGGGAGGCAGAGGAGCAGCACTCTGGACCCCGCTCCTGTCAGGAGACATCGCTGTGTGTCAGACAGCCTGGACCCCTGGCCTCTGGCCATGCAGAGCAAAAGAGGGGCAGCCTGAGGGCAGCAACCGAGGGTCCTAAGTAGAGCAGGGGAGGTGGTGTCCTCAGCCACAGGAGGAGCAGGCATCGTCCTGGCATGTCACAGATGGAACACGAGGCTTGGCGTGGTTCCACACCAAGCAGTGGCCTGCCATCACTTGCTGGACACACCCCCATGTCTCAGTCCTCTTCACGGAGCTGCTGCCCCACTGCAGGACTGCCAGGCACGAGACCTTGCTCCTGGGAGCCAGCCCACTCCACCCCACTGTGCTTCTCCCAGCCCCGGACAGCCTTCCTGCTGCTCCTGGGGGCCCGCCACTCCACCCCCGGACAGCCTTCCTGCTGCTCCTGCCCAGTCCCTGAAGCAGACCCCTCTCGGGGCCCCATCCACAGTTCCCACCATGAGCTCTTTCAGGCCACATTGAAGGCAGGAGCAGTTATCACAGGGGAGCCAGGGGAGGGCCCGGTGCGGCAGCCCGCACAACAGAACAAGCCATGTCCCCACCACAGGCATCTGTCAGAGGTTCAACTGTGACACAAAGAAGGCTATTTATGAAGGGCCGTCCAGCTGTTCTCCCAGTGACTCTCACTCTGCCAACCTGCTGGACCCCTCTGGATGCCCCATCACTGCCTTGAGTACACACTCCATTTGCTACACACCTGTCCTGTGTCCCTAGCCAGTGAGCATCCTTGTCTGTCCTCTCCCACCCCAGGTAGCTACAGGGATTTGGTAAGTGTGAGGTGGGAATGGGATGGAGGTGAGCAGGGGCTGTCCACAGTTACTTAGCTTCCAATGGTTCCCTTCCCAGGTTCTAAAGATGGTCCGAGGGACTCCGTATACTAGCGTCTATGTGCATGGAAAGGGTCCCAGAGGCCACTGGGGTGAGAAGAAAACAGGATGGGCTGAAGAAAACAGGCACGTCCATTAGTTCTTTCCTACTCTGGGAGACTCCACAGACCCAGGACTACAAGTGCTCGGTTACAGAGGCTTGGGCTGGAGACGCTGGGAGCTGATGTGGCACTGGTGAGTGAGGCACAGGCTGTATCTAAAACCAGGAAATCTGGAGGATAGCGAGGGGTGGGGCGGTGGTGCGTGCGGCCTTTCTCATTGTAATAAGTTCCTGGAGCCCTGACAGACGTCGCATCTGGGCAGCAGGAGAGGGAAGGGCAGGGAGGCCGAGCAGCGCGTGGGCTGAGGCCCCACAGCATCCCAAGGCTGGGTGGTATGGTGCCCCCGAGGTGAGGGTGCTCTTTTTGGGGGAAGAAGTGCAGCCTGGCAGAGCAGTCAGGGACACCGGTTTCAGAGCCTGGTTTCCAGCCCTGGCTCCCCTTCCTAACTTATTCTCCAAGAGTTACTGTCTCGCCCCATCGCGCAAAGCCCCAGATTCCCTTTCTGTACAAGTGGGGTAATAAAACCCATATAACGAGAATTCTTATGAGGGTTAGACTGTGAGACAGTGTTTGTAAAGTTGTTAGTATATGAAAAGCACGTGGTAGTTATCACTGTTCTCATTAATGACAGGGGTTTGCTTATGCCTAATTTCTATCACTCAAGGTTAAAATCCAGCCAGTAAGTGGTATAGCTGAGATTCAAATCCAGATATGCTTTGGATCAAACCTGAGCTTCTGGGAATACTGTCCCTGTAAAGCTGACCTAGCTTTGGGTGCCCCGGCTCCTGGTTGCCGACACTTCCCTCTGCCCCCCGCCCCCCAGCCCTGCACAGCCCGGCTTGCTCCTCCTCCTCTTCACCAGCCCCCTCGCTATCCACCCCCCACCCCCAGCACTCTCAGCTTCTGGGCTCTTATTCTCTTCCCATGGACTTACCTTTACTGTGTGGCATTCTCAGTCAAGTGCCACTAATGCCATCGCCTGGACACAGGCGGCCATCAGCCCACGAAGGGCGCTAGCTGTCTGCCTCTAACATGGGCATTTTTACACCTCTTCTCCTGCTTCTAGGAGACCCTCCTGCCCCCTTTTCCTTTTCCTGCCATAACAATACACTAGTTCACCTAATTTTCCTTCTTGTTCTTCTTTTCTTCTCTTGATTTATACCCTTCCTTGAAGACTCAAGTCCAACGCTGTGAAGAATCTTAAATTTCAAAGCCAATATATCTATCAACAGCAAGGACCAACTGACCACCCAGTGTCCATTCAAACCCTGATTTACTATGGGCAGCAATGCATACAGCTAGGAGTACTTATTTTTTTTCTGTTCACTCTGTTCTTTCTTCCAGTGACAGTCCCTCTAAGTAGCAGGACCGTTTAGCCATACAAAAGACATTAAAGACTGAGAAAGTTGCCTGTGAAGTTTTCCTTCCAGGCTACACCTCAATCTTTGATTACCAAAGAAAGCAAGTTATTGGATTACAGGCAGGCATGGGTTACATGGTAAGGCCCAAAACCTTTAAACTCCTAAATAATTTGATTTTTTTCATTGTCTTAAAAAGGGGTAGTTTGGGAGTTAAACCTCACACTGGAGGGGGAAGTGCTGCTTTGATTTAGCATAAAAGTATCACAGCTTTAAAAGGAAACTACATTTCACAGGGACATGGACTCACAAGAGGAACTGACTAAAGTGTTAGAAATGAGGTTAAATTATAAGTGAGCTGGGGCGGCGCCTGTGGCTCAGTAAGTAGGGTGCCAGCCCCATATGCCGGAGGTGGTGGGTTCAAACCCAGCCCCAGCCAAAAAACTGTAAAAAAATAAAATAAAATAAAATAAAATAAAATTGTAAGTGAGCAAAGGGAAAACAGCACAGATAACATGGGTAAGAATCACAAAAATAAGTAAAATGGTTAATATACAACAGAAAAAGACGTAGCATTAAGAAGTAGCAGATACAGAGTATAAAATAAAAGAAATTTAACATCGTCATAATTACAGCCCCAAATAAGGAATCTGGAATAATGGAAAAAAGAATTTAAAAACTTTAATTGAAAATGCAAACTTCCTTAAAGGTTTGATTCTATATATTTTAAGGGCACAATGTAGACAGAGGGTCCCCCCCAAAATGCATATATAGTTTTTCCTTTTCTTAAAACAGCCAGAAAAAATGGGGCCATCTCTACAAGGTACTGAAGGAAAGCAAGCAGAGTGAGATAAGAAACCTTGTGCCTCTGCAAGCTCTTCTTTCATGTCTAAAGCCTACAGACAGACCATTTTTAAACATGGAAGAACTCAGGAAACTTGGCTCAAATGGACATTTCCCAAGAAAAAAAATCACTAGAGAATGAACTCCAGCCAGTCAAGGGATGAATGGAAGTTTGGCCAAGGACAGTCAGGTGGCAGCAAACTTATTTAACTGCACTTCTAAGAAAAACCAAAAGTAGAAACACAGAGATGGAAGAGATTGTCAACATTCTGCTAAGTGCTGCCATAGGTGGGAGTACAAAGATAATGTTTAAAACTGCTACATACGTAGGTCAAATATAAACACCGATAAATGTAAGCATGAAGACAATAAAATAAGACACAAGATACAGTATTTGTTGAGCTGGATGGTAGAAGAGAGAGAGGTGAATGGAGGAAGAACTACAAGCTAAGTTTACTGAGACCCATCACAGGGAATAAATTGATATTAACTAAAGAAAAAGGGAAATAGTATACTACATAAAGGCAAACCTCTAAAAAGTAGCCACTAGATAATAAACGTAAGTTTCTTTTCTAAAGACCAGAAAAAGCACTTTTACATAATAAACTAAATAGAACACAGTGAAAGACATTTAAATTATTTGCACATAAAAACTAGAAAAGATCAATTGTGATACCAGAGGGACAGGACTTGGGGCTCACTTCTGACCCAGGGCAACATGGGGCAACACGTTGAGTGTCTTGTTTTGAGAGCGCTTGCAGTGAGAGTAAGGCGGGCCCATGCCGCACAGCTGGTCTGGTCGGTTAAGGTCCAATGTGACCTTCACCTCTTGTCTTGTTGCTTCGTAAATTCAGGTGTAACCTAAAAGTCTATATCTCGAGTAGTTGAGGGCAATCAATTTAGGAGATTAATTTTTAAATTAGAAATGTTGTTTTGGGTCATGTTATGCTGATTATTATTTAAGATAAGGGTTAATTATTGTTTTAAGATAAGGATTAAGATGGTGTTTGCTTTGAACTTTTATGTATAAAACTGTGGTTTTGGGAATGGAAGGGCATACCAGTTTTGGAGAGGCTACTCTCACTGTTCTCCAAAATGTCTGGCCTTCTGAAAACAAAGCTGGTTGGACCAAATCTCCATCTCTGCACATTGGCTTAACCATGACAGCTGGACAGACTCTCTTTGTCCACTAACATTTGATGGTTTTTTTCCTTTGTTTTCCACTCTTTGAGACTCCACCTTGGCTGGAAGCTGTGATTTCCTGGTCCTGTCTGATTTTAAACTTTTTACTATGGAAATTTTCATAAATACGCAGCAGTAGATGAAAGATTGTAATAGACCTGTTTGTATCCACTGCCCAGCTTTAGTAATAATCAACTCACAGCAAGCTTGTTTCATTTCTACTCCAACTTGTAAACATGGTCAGTCTTTTAAAGTAAAATAATAGAAACATTATAACTGATAGTTTTTTGGTAAGGACTAAAATGAATCTCTCTCTCTACCTGCTTTTTTTCTCTTTTTTCCTGCTAGCAGCACCTCCACTACCCCTTTTCTGTTTTCATAAACCACGGAGGAGCCCAGCAGAAAAAAGGGAATGGAAACTCTTTCTTTTCATATTTCATCAACTCCCTTGTCTTCAGAATTTTTTCCTTTAGCTTCAATAGGTTCCTGAGCGCCCCACTAACAATGGGGTATGCGTCAGGCCTCAGGTTCAGGAATACCTGGAAAAATGTCTGTCTTCTCCCTTGCTGGACACAGCATTTGAGAGCATACGGGGTGAGAGAAAGACGGGGTCACACCGCTGGCACGGTCCGTGGAGGTCCAACGTGACCCTCACCTCATGTCTCCCATTCTTGCTGTTTTTGTAAATTCAGCTTTAACTTAAAAGTGTGCATCTTGAGTAGTCTAGGGCAATTGATTTAGGAGATTAACTTTTAAATCATAATGTTGTTTTGGGTCACAGATTATGCTGATTATTATTTCTCATGGGTGGCGGCTTATGCCAATTATTATTGTTTAAGATAGGGAATAACATGGTTTTTACTTTGAACTTCCATGTACAAAACTGTGATTTTAGAAATGAAAGAACAGACAGTCCTGGCGAGGCTATGCTCACTGTTCTCCAGGACTGCTGGCCTTCTGACAAATCAAATTGGGGGGGGGGGGGGGCCCTATCCCTACCTCTGCATATTGGCTGACTGGCAGCCAGACCTTACATTCACATCTATAATACCTTATGAACTTGGCTGCAATGACCTAATTCTCTTTGTCCCTCTTAAATTCACCCAGCCACACCTGTGGACAATCTCTCCTTTTCTCTCGAGGATGCCATGCCATCTCCCTGCTGTCTCTTCTCCCTCTCTCACTCCCTTTCTTTTACTAAGATAAAATAAATTTATACTTTTGTATCCCAGTCTTGATCTAAAATTCTTTCCCAGTCCTGTGCATAGCACCTGCTGAGCTTCCCTTACACTACCCATCCCCAGACGGATAAAATCACAGCATGATATTATCCGTCCATGCGTGTTTCAGTACACTGCCACAGAAAAACATCTTATCTAAAACGAATTAACTATAATTCTTTAATATCATCAAATATCCAATGATTTATCTTTCCCATATTGTTTTATAATTTTTCTTTTTTACTATTTGCTTGGCTTGAAGCAGCATTCAAATAGTACTATTACTCTTTGATGGGCCTCCTAAATCTTTTTTTTTTTTTTTTTGTAATCTATAGCAGAGACTGGCAAACTACAGTCCATAGGTTAACTAACTGCCTGCTTTTTTTTTTTTTTTTTTTTTTTGAGACAGAGTCTCACTCTGTCCCCCTTGGTAGAGTGCCGTGGTGTCAAAGCTCACAGCAACCTCAAACTCTTGGGCTTAAGCGATTCTCTTACCTCAACCTCCCAGGCAGCTGGGACTACAGGCACCCACCACAACGCCCAGCTATTTTTTGTTGCAGTTGTCATTGTTGTTTAGCTGGCCTGGGCTGGGTTTGAACCTGCCAGCCTTGGTGCATGTGGCAGGTTCCATAACCACTGTGCTATGGGCACTGAGTGGTTTTTTTTTTTTTTTTTTTTTTTAAATTTTTTTAATAACTGTAAAGGAAAATAAAAATCTCAGGATCCCGCCCACTTCAAGTAGCAGGTTGAGTCACGCAGCACCCTTCTCAGATGAACTGCCGGTACAGACATTATGCATCTGCTGTTCCCAGGGAAAGGTCAAGGGCCCACAGTTCATCCGTAAGGAAATTCCTTGCTGGTCTCCCATCAACAAGGACATGCAAATTGTACATGTGGGTCTGCAGGAGAAGTCTAATTCCTAACACTAAAGTCTGCTGGATTCCACGTTAATAATGTTGATTACAAGTTTATCCTCCCAGGTTCAGAGATAGGACAAGATCAAAACGTCTCCTGCCTGCCTAGGGACCTCTGCGTAACTGGTTCTCCCTCTACTTCTTTTTTCTCTTCAAATGTTCATCTTATCTTTCATAAAATGGAGCTTTCCTGGGCTCTAATAGGAGCCTCACTGCCCACCCCCCACGCCTCCTTCTTTCTGAGTGCCCTCTCCCTTACATCCCTGCATCCCTGTTCTGAGAGGACGGTCACAGGGGCTTCTGTGGTTTGTGCTTTTCCTAGGCACACCCTCAAACTTAGGCTTAATAAACCTGCACTGATTGTCACTGATGCTGGATCGTGGGAACACAGCTATGTCTAATTGCCTTGGCAGGAGGGACGTGGAGGCCAGGACCCTTCCTTCTTTCTTCCTGACCTCCCTCCATATATGCTCAACCACCAACAACATGAAGGTTTTGCTTCAGTGGGAGTCCTTTGTCTGTAGCAGGCTCCTATTTAAAAATTTCAGTTTGAAATAGAAAATATTTTACATTGGGCTGAGCATGGTGGCTTACACCTTTAATCCTAGCACTCTGGGAAGCTGAGGCAGGTGGACTGCTTGACCTCAGAAGTTCAAGACCAGCCTGAGCAAGATCACGACCCTGTCTCTACTAAATACAGAAAAACCAGCTGGGTGTTGTGGTGGGCACCTGTAATCCCTGCTACTTGGGAGGTTGAGGCAAGAGGATCCCGTGAGCTCAGGAGTCTGAGGTTGCTGTGAGCTGTGATGACACCACAGCACTCTACCCAGGGTGACCCAGTGAGACTCTGTCTCAGAGAAAAATTTTTTTTTTACACATTGATTTTAGTTTGCACAGTTATTTTCCAATCTTAAAAAGTGTTTAACTACATATGACTCAATCTGAGCCATGATTTCCGAGGGCCTCCTGCCTGGGTCTGCTGTTCTCTTTTTTTCTTCCCTATTCAACCTGATTCAGCTTAGTCCACATTCTGAGTGCCCACCTCAGAGTAGCTCATTTACTAGGGCTCTGGGGGACATGAAAGGGCAGCTTGACCCATGTGTAGACATCCACTGAGACTGTGATGCAGGTGGCTGGCTTTCCAAAGAGGAAATGTTTAATATCCAGCAGCCACAATGGGACAGATTTCTGGGTAAAACCAATAAAGTAGGCCAACAATGGCACCTGAGGGTTCAACTTTCCCCAGTAGAAGGGAAATGAGGGAAATAAGATCTACTTAATTGATCAGTGTGACAAAAGGAAACTCACCACAAATGATCTTAATGGGTCTGTTTGTTTTTGAGAGTATTTAAATATACACATCTATCTAAAGGGAGACTGTCTTCCTGAATGGAGCCAGGCCAGATGAGGTGGCTTAGCAATCTGACCCTGGAGAGGGTTTCCCCTGATTTTATTTCAGGTGTGTGCAGTCCAAAGGCAGAGCTCATCCCAGTGGGGACAGGACAATGGGAAGAGCAGCTGACAGTTCCATTTCAGTCTTTCTACAGCCTCTGATAAGACAGTTCCAGCCCTGGCCACCACATCTTCTACTTAGGAGTCACGGTCACCAGACCATCTTTCTGTTTCCATTCATGAATGTGGGACTTACCTACAGCATTCATCCAAAAGAAAAAGTCAGAGCACTGAATTCTGGTGACTTGATGGCAGTGCTAAAGACAATATTGCTTGATAAGCAGGTGGTTAGCAAGGTTTAACCAAATATACATTACATAGAAATCCAGAGTTTGGGGGAAAGGCAAGGAGTAATCTGTTAATCCTGCCTCTTCCTAGAAACTTCTGCCCCCCAGATAGCCATGTGTCTCACTTTCTCACTTCCCCAAATATTTGCTCAGATCCCCCCCTTTTTTTAGCAAGGCTTTCCCTGATGACCCTAATTTATTTATTTATTTATTTATTTATTTATTTATTTATTTTTTTTTTTTTTGATGGTTGTGCAATTCTAAATTTACTAAAAATCATTGAATTGTACCTGTGAAATGGGTAATTTTTCTTTCTTTCTTTCCTTTTTTTTTTTTTTTTTTTTTTTACATCTTGCATAATCAAAACTTTTATATCACTGCCAGACATGGAAGTGTAAATACAGTCTAACTAATACACAGCCTATTTTTTTTTTCCCATCATTTTCTTAGTTACTGTGTTAAGACATTTACATTCTACATTTACTAAGTTTCACATATACCCTTGTAAGATGCACCACAGGTATAATCCCACCACTCACCCTCCCTCTACCCACAGCCCCTCTCCCTCTGCTCTCTTTCCCCCTTTCCCATATTCTTAGGTTATAACTGTGTTATAGCTTTCATATGAAAGCCATAAATTAGTTTCATAGTAGGGCTGAGTACATTGGATACTTTTTCTTCCATTCTTGAGATACTTTACTAAGAAGAATATGTTCCAGCTCCATCCATGT
>CAUYPK010116645.1:0-37967 GCA_963574355.1 Loris lydekkerianus | reverse complement strand
TGAAACTAATTTTTGGCTTTCATATGAAAGCTATAACCCAGTTGTAACCTAAGAATATGGGGAATGGGGAGAGGGAGGGGAGGAAGGGGGGAGGATGTTCAGAGGAGGGTGATTGGTGAGATTACACCTGCGGTGCATCTTACAGGGGTACATGTGAGACTTCGTAAATGTAGAATATAATTGTCTTAACACAATAACTAAGAAAATGCCGGGAAGGCTATATTATATTAACCAGTGTGATGAAAATATGTCAAACTGTTTATAAAACCAATGTATGGTGCCCCATGATCACATTAATGTACACAGCTATGATTTAATATTGATAAAAAATATATATATATAAAATAAATAAATAAAATAAATTAAAAAAAAAGAAGTTGAAAACTGAAAGAACTGAGCATAGATTTTGGAGTTCAAGTTCAGTCAAGTTAACTATCTATGAGAACATATATCAATATTCCTCAAAAGAAGATAAATAAGTCTAGAGTCTGTATAGTATATCTTTTATAATGCTTACATATAATAAAAATTATACTAAGTATGCTAAGTAACAAGAATATGTGAGTTATACTCCAAAGAAAAACTGGTATGTTCAAGAACTTCTAAAAAAAATATAGTGAATAAGGAATATCAGCAAACAAATAATAATTATACAGGGTGTCCATAAAGTTCATGTGTAATTTTAAATTGTACACTATTTTAAATTGCACAGGAACTTTATGGCCACTGTGTATTAAAAAATAAATGCAATTTTTAAAATTGAAACCACAGAAGAGAACATTAAAGGTGGCAGAAGACAAAAACTGTGAACTCAAAGATAGATGCCATGGAAATCATCCAAACTAAAAACTAGAGAGGAAAATTTTTGAATAAAAATGTATAGAGTCTTAGTGACCTGTGAGACAATATAATTGGAGCTCCTAAAGGAAGTCAAAGAAAGAATGGAATATTCTTTTATATTTGAAAATATAATGGCTATGAATTTCCCATATTACTTGAGAAAGTACAATTTTCAAATAAAGGAGGTCCAATAAATCCCAAGCAGAATAAATATAATCAATGCCATATGACCTTATAGTAAGTTCTCAAATCCAAAGAGAAAAATCTTAAAAACAAAGAAAAAAATGACACATTATATACAAAGGTAAAATAATGTGTTACTGATTTCTCATCAGAAATAAGGAAAGCAACAATGCAATGAAAGGACATCTTTAAAATGATGAAAAAGTAAGACTGATGACCAAGAATTTTATACTCAGGAAAATTGTTCTTAAAATATAAAGGTAAAATAAAGATGTTTTCAGAGGAACAAAAACTGAGATTTGTAGATAGAAGACATATTATGCAAAAATGTTGAGAAAAGTTATCCAGCTGAGAAGAAATAATACCAGACAGGAATTCAAACAGATGAGACAGATCTCAGAAATTAGAGCACTAAAAATAATAAATATGATGTAAATATAAGGGAGGGTTCTCATTTTCTTCAAAAGTATTTGATTGTTTCAATGAAAATAATTGTAACATGAGCAACTGCAATATTTTGTTGTGATGTTCATAGTGTATGCAAATTGTATAATGTACAAATATGTATGTTTAACATGTTTAAAAAAACACGAAAAAAGATAACATCGATGAAACTGGCAAGTTTCCTACCTTATGTGAAGAACTAAAAATTTAATACTGTAAAAAAATAAAGATGCATATAGTAATCAGTTAAAAGCTGAATGATTAGTTAAAAGCATGAAAAGAGATATAGTTAAAAAGATAATAGTTAAAGTAAAATTGAATATTTAAATTTATTTTACCATATTATGCAGCCTTAAAGAAAGATGGAGACTTTACCTCTTTTATGTTTACATGGATGGAGCTGGAAAATATTCTTCTTAGTAAAGTATCTCAAGAATGGAAGAAAAAGTACCCAATGTACTCAGCCCTACTAGGGCTTTCACATGAAAGCTATAACCCAGTTACAACCTAAGAATAGGAGGAAGGGGGAAAGGGAGGGGAGGGAGGGGGGAGGTGGGTAGAAGGAGGGGGATAGGTGGGTTTACACCTGCGGTGCATCTTACAAGGGTATATGTGAAACTTAGTAAATGTAGAATGTAAATGTCTTAGCACAATAACTAAAAAAAGGCCAGGAAGGCTATGCTAACTAGTGTGATGAAAATGTGTCAAACGGTCTATGAAGCCAGTGTATGATGCCCCATGATCATATCAATGTACACAGATATGATTTAATAAAATAAATAAATAAATAAATTTATTTTATCATCTTAAAACAGAGGGTACAAAACAGAACGAAAAGCAACATGATAGATCTAATTCAATAATATCAATAACTACATTAATGTAAATGGACTAACTCCTCAAATAAATGGCAGAAATTCTTAGAATGTATGAAAAACATCAAGACCCAACTATATGCTATGTGTGAAAGGCAATTTTTAATACTAAGACATGAATAAAGTAAAACTATAAAGTAAGAAATGGTACACTACGCAAACACTAACCATGAGTAAACTGAGATCCCTATGTTAATATCAGGTATAACAGATTTTAAGACAAAGAACTTGAACAGCAATAAAGATGGACAGCTTCTATAAAAGACTCAGTTTATTGACAAAACACAATGATTATAAATATGAAGGTACCTACTCATAGGACTTCAAAATACAAGTAGTAAAATAGATGTATATGTTGATACCATTAATTCAGTCAGAAAATATCTGAATAAGACTTCCCAATATCTTGTTCTAATTGACAGTTACAGAACAGTACCACTAAAAGTTCATAATTCACATTCTGTACATGAAATACCAAGAGAAACTATATGCAAAGCCATTAAAAGTCTAAACAAATTCCAGGAAAAAATGAGATCTTAATAGTATGTTCTCTGGTCAAAGATGAGGATGCAGAGAATAAGGAATCAGTTTACCAGAGACCTTCAGAAACCCAGAATGAGAGAGGCTCAAAATCAACAGATACTTTTAAACAGTGAAACGTAGAAGAATAAGGAGGAGAAAGAGGAGAAGGCGGAAAAGAGGAGGAAGAGGAAGAAAAAGAAAATAATGTATAAAATTTCACACTGCATCTTAAAACTTCCATCTGGAACTGGCATACATCATTTCCAGTCACACAGCACTGATCAAAGCAAACCCCATGACCACACCTAACTTCAAATTAGATGCAAAAATATGTGACCCAACCCAAGAGCTAAAACAGTGGAAAATCAAATATCTGTGAACACAAGCTCTTTCTCTAGGCCTGCAAAGACAGGTGTCATTGATGCTGGTACATAGAAGGGAAAAGTTCAATGTGTCTTGCACAATAGACACCCACCCACCATCCACCCAGCTGGCCAAGTGCCTGGCGAGCATTTCTCCCCAGATTCCAGGGTCAAGCCTAGTCTCTACCAATATCTAGGCCTGAACTCAAAGTGTCATTGCCACGACCAGTAGAGTCCAAAATCTCTTGCACCATGCTATTTGTCCTTTAATTAGCCAAAGGGAATAGATGAATGGCCCAGCCCAACACTTTAGAATCCAGCATTAGTGTTCACAACTCCCCTGAGGCATTTAAGGGAAGGACTGATATCAAAAACCCAACAAAAATATGGATGGGGTTGGAGTTTTAAGAGAATTCCTCTATAAATTAATTCCTCCATGGCTGTTGCCTCACAGAAATAAATTACACCAGTTATTTTAACAGAATGAATTTAACATAAAAAAATTTGCTATCTAGGTATAAGGAGTCATTAACTAGATATTTGAAAAGGCAAAAAAGATATACTAAGTATCACAAAGAGTGTAGGAAGAGGAAGAGCTATTTATTATACCTTGGGCTGAGGAACAAGGAGAAAAGACTGAAGTTAATAAAATTTAAAAGTGTGCAACAGGGTCCCTGCATAGAGGAGGGTCCAAAGAATGGACTAGAGTCCCACAAACTCTCAGACCTCCAAGAGTAGGGGGTTCCCTCTGCTTGGCTGTGCTTGTTTCTCTGAAGAAGGTGCAGACTGGTTCTTTAGTCTTGGAAAAATTTGACTCAGCTGCTGCTATAAAAACAAACTGCTACTACGGAGGTAAAGAAGGGAGCCTGGGTAACACATGGAAAGCTCACAGGAAACGGACGGGAAGGTGAAAGTCCCTTCCTCCTCCTCCTCCTCCTCTCTTGCAGTCTCTCCCTGGTGCTCCTTATTGAAAGACCCTATCATTGAGACAGGCAACAAAGCAGAAATGAAGCGCATAGGCTCCCAGCCCCAGCATCACAAATGAGGGCAGAAGAATGGGTTCGGAGCCAAGAGACAGTAGTTTAATATTTGGCCCAGCTGTGCTGTGGCAAGGTCAGCAGCCATTGCTGAGGGGGATTCCCCAGGCAGGGGACTAGACATGGAAATTGGAGAGACAGTTTTCCTAGAACATTTGGGAACAATGTTCTAGGGTGAGCGAGTCCAAGTGAGTGTGCCAGGACAATAAGGTGGAAGCCTGACACACATTAGGACAAAAGGACTGCAGAGCTGGTGTTGGGAGCTGCAGGAGCCTGGTAAAGGCAGGAGCATGACAAAGTGTAGGTAACATAGATAGTAATGAAATGAGAAGGGACAGAAATTTGTAGGACCTATGTGTCTAAACTCTTTGCGGCATGGCTGAATGGCAGTGGGAAGGTTAAAGACATTTGGATGTGGTATCATAAATTAAGATAAAGAGAGCAATAAAGTTTCTTCATCTATTTATCAATCAGCCTTATTTTGCATTTTAGAGAACAAGAGGTATATGAATACGTTCCTCTGTATGTGTGTGTGTGCACGCACGTGTATGCGTGTCCCCACATGCGCTCACGTATGGGCTGTATGCATGCATGTGTATAACCCAGGGGATTGTTCCTGAAGAATTTACAACACTGATGCATGGACAATATGATATGTATTTCTTATGGCTGGTGACAAGAATTGGGTCTTAATAGAGAAAGTGATTGTTATTCATGATTTCCAAATGGTTAACTAGATCCAGAGGATTTACATTAAACCAAGTCATTCCCCTTCCATGCTTGCTGGCCATGATTGATGGAAATGTCAAGTCCCATGAGCTCTCTGAGCTCACATTTTCTTTTCACTACAATTGGTGCATTATTTTTTTACTACTCTGAGTTTCATTTCTACAAACAGTGCTGGTGATACTTCTGTGGATTTGATCTTCAATTTCTGACTTCCTTTAAAGGGCATTGTCAGCCCACACCATAGTTTCTAAAGCAGATATGTTTCTGACACACCAAAGGTGGGTGGTGGTGAAAAAAAGCAGGTAACTCTGGATATGAAATGCAAGATTTTACAGAATCATTGTGAATGATTGTACTTTAGGTATTACTGACTCTAGCATTTCAAACTCTTACACAGAAGAATAAAATTCTTTGCACTAGTTTCAGAACTGGCAATAATTTCTTGAATGCATAAATAAATCAACAAGGCAGAATTTGTGGTGGAGGGCATAGCTCATAGAAGAAATTAGGAATCAAAGATACGGGCATCATAACATCATCCAGGGTTTTCTGGGACTTGGAATATTGAAGCCAAAATGCAAGAGAGAAAGAGGCAGAGAATGAACTCATTGCCTACTTTCAACTTAATCTTGTGATTAATGGTGAAAGAACAAGAGACAGAGATTTTAAGCAATGGAGATACATAATCAGATCTGAGTTACAAATACGTTAGATCAGAGACTGTGTTTTAAAAAAAGAGGGGTGAATGTATTAGCAGTGGTTCTCTAGAGAAACAAAACCTATAGGATATATAAAGATATACAAGACACATTTATTATGGGAATTGGTTCACATGATTATGAAGGCCAAGAAGTCCCATGATATGCTTTTCTGCAGGCTAGAGAACCAGAAAATTCAGTTCAATTCCCAAGGGCCTGAGGACCAGGAAAGCTGATGGTGCAATTCCCAGTCCACGGTTAAAGGCCAAAGAACAAGAATCCCCAAGGAGAGGGGGATTCGAATGTTCCAGCTCCAGTTGAGAGAGAGAGAATGAAGAAGCCCTTCTTGTTCTATTAAGGCCCTCAACCAACTGGGCAATGCCCACCCTTATTGGTGAAGGCAGATGTTCTTTACTCAGTCTCCTGATTCAAATGCCAATCCCTTCTGGAAACACCTTCTTAGACACATCCAGAAATAATGATTTACCAGTTATCTGAGCATCACAGTGACAAAGTTTATGCTAGCATAGTGTAACTGGAGAAATGAAAAAAATGTTCAAGAGACATTTAGGAACTAACCAGTTCTAAGCGACTGACTGAAGACAGAGGCAGGGCAGAGAAGAACACAGAAGAGTCACAGAGAATCCCAAGTTTCCAGGTAAAGATGGTCTCCTCTGAACTGAGGAGTGAGAAATGAGGGCATAGTTACTGTGGGGTTTTTTTTAAGGCATGTTGAGTTAGGCATAAGATGAGAACATTATTAATGGTAGAATTTTTAAAAATGGAAAAACCAAGATAAAACACCAGCAAGGTTCTGGATGGAATGGCAAGAGATGGCAATTGGGGTTGGGAGACAAGATGAGGAAGAGAAATAAAGTACACAGGCAGGAGTAAGCATGACCACCCAAGTGTCAGATAGGCCCAGTGGGAAAGCCATCAGAGATTAACACAAGATAAGGCCTAGGAAACAGGGAACATTCCAGGAGGTGAGAACCAGTTTCCACAAAATTACACTAATGGCTGAAGCATTCCTCCCACCCATCCCCTTTACAGAGTCTTCTTAAAGGCTCAGTAATCCATACCCAGCTCCTGACAAAAGATATGAGCAGAGTTAAGTTTCATCTGTCACACTGCTTCTGCATGCTACTTCCAAGGAAGCATATAGCCATTATACGGGAAAAGGGTGTCTCTATCTCAGGGGAGATGGAGATGAGTGGGTAGTGCCTGTGGGGAACAGTCCAACCTCAGAGGAGAAGTGTGAATCGCCGCCCGCACACACAGAGTGGCTCTCCTCACTGCCTGCCAAGGAAGATGGTTCTCAACCAAATCAGTCTGCGGCTGCCAAAAGCTCTTGTGAGGGCCCAGTTTTTCCAGCAGGAAACGTAACCTGAATTGGAAAACATGACTGTAAGCTGCAAAACAAACAGCTCAAAATATCTGTGTCCTGAAATGAACCATAAGCCACTCTGTCTCCAGAACTGAATCCACTTAGTCAAAGAAGCAGAGGGTCAGGGAGCCAGGAGAAGGGAGGGAGGAAGGGAGGAAAGACCAACTGATGGAAGGAAAGAAGAAAGGAAATTCAGAACAAAAGGGACATTGAGCTTGTGCTGTACACCAGGATCTGTGCTGGGAGGCCCACGTTCATTTTCTTATGAAGTCTGTCAGCAACATTATGTCACATGGAGAATTTGCAGCCCCTGAGATTAATTAACTTACTCAAGATCACATAATTATTATAGAATGCGGCAGAGCCAGAATTTGAACTCAGAGTCAGTAACTCCATAATTAACTTGCTCTTACTAGATTCCTTTGTACCTGGAAAGAGGGAAAGGAGGAAATCTTACTAGGAACTACTTTGGAGAAGGCTTCCTGAGTCCCTGTTAGATTAGAAAAAATTGGAAGTGCCCAGAAGCTAAGCATTTCTGGTCCCTGACTTAGATATATAGAGAGTAACTTGACTAAGTAATTGGATACCTATAGGACATTATCCTTTTTTAGATAACCATCTTTTCTCTTCCTTTCTTCTGGACTCTCCAACCCCTGCAAAGCCCCACTTGATCCATCTGTATAAGTACTTTCACATACGATGTTTATATTATATGAAATTCTACAGTCAAAGATTTTTAAGCAATTTAGCAAGCCACCTGATTGATAAATGACAGGATTTCAGTTTAAACACAGGTCTTCCAACTCTCCATTCCAAGTAATTTCTTGTACATAATAGCTGTCTCTAGAACACATGCTTACAGCAAGGAGATCCAAGATCAACACTGGCCATCAATGTATTAGTTCTGGCTGCTGAAATATTTGACTGACCATTTATACATGTATGGCTTCACACAAAGACTGGAGAATTGGCCAATGACCATAAGGGGAATATTGTTAGAGTATTTTTAAAACTATAAAGTATCATGCAAATGAAAACAATTATTACAATTTTAATAATGGAGTCTTTTTTCTCAGCATCTGAAACTACAGCTATTCATTCATGCATGACAGTTGAAAAATACTGCAATGATAGGTATTTGATTATTCATTGAAGAATGCTGCCTTTTGTCAAACCTGTCATGAAAGTTAAGTGACTTTCTCAAAGTCAGACAGGTAGAAGATAGTGAAACAGAAATACAAATCCAAGCAGCTGGTCTCTGGCAACTACAGTCGAAAGTACTTCACAATTTTGCTTTCTCTTACATACATAATAATCCAATGAAATGGAAGACATGATTATCTATGTTCTATAAACAAGGCAATAAGAAGTTACCTTCCTTCTGCAAAGGAATCACAGCCACTAAGCAGTGGAGCTGAGATTTGCATTCTGAGTTGGTGGAATCAACCACAATGCTATAGCCACTATCTTCTATTAAAAAATAAATGGAAAACAGAAAAACTTAGGACTTGTCTAATCTTTGTAAAACAATAATGTCTCAGTCTTACTCTGCTCTCACAAGGTATCTTAGATTGGGTAATTTATAGACAAAAGAAATTTATTGCTTATAGCTCTGAAGGCTCAGAAGTCTAAAACCAAGGACCTGGCAAATTCGATGTCCAGTGAGTCAGATTGTATAAAAAAAAATCAACACATTGTACCCCACATATGCATAAATGTATTCATGATCTATGTGTATTTGACTTAATAAAAAATATATATATATGGTACCTTCTAGCTATGTCCTCAGGAGGCAGAAGGGCAAATGAGCTTCCTTGGGCCTCTTTTATAAAGAAACTAATCCTATTCATAAGTGCTCTGCCTTAATCATTTCTTTAAGGCTCTGCCTCTTAATATTACTGTTTTAGGGATTAGGTTTCAATGTGTGAATTTTGAGGGGACATAAACATTCAGACCATAGCAAGTAGAGCACTGGCAGTTGTTCATACATGTCATTACCCAACTATCTATTTTTTAAGCCCAGCCCTCTCATCCATCTTCACTAAAACCACTGGAGTTTAGGGTCATCAGGCTTTCCACAGGCAGCCCCTCACCTCCCCATCTTCAGTCCTTTCCTTCTACAACTATCACCCCCACTGCCAAAGGCAGAATCATTTGGAGACATGGATCTGATCATGTCATGTCCCCACCTGAAAACCCTTGCCAATTCTTTTTCATTAGGAAAAAGCAGTGTTCCCAGGGCCTTGGGACTATATTTCCATCTCGTCTCATGCTGCTTCCCCACCACTCCTCCTAATTTCTGCTGCTGCTGCCACTGGAGCAGAACTTCCAATTCCCATCCTGGGATTAAACAAAGCTATTCCCTACCTCTGTATCTCTGCTCAGAATCCTCTCTCTAATCAGAAGGTATTCTCTTCCCTTTCATACTTCTGGAGAACTTCCCAGCCAGGTTACCTCCTCTTTAAGATCCTCTCTTTCTTCCATAACCCTGAGAAGTTCCAGTCCCTCCTTGGGACTGCTTCTGTACTAATCAGATGCCTCTGTCACTTTGCATGGCACATGTGTCACCACAAACACACTGGGGCTACTTGAGGATAGAGGCCCTGTCTTAATCATCTCTGGGTCCTTTGAGCCTAGGATAGGAGTTCTAGAACTGCTGTTGACCCGAATTTAGCTGACTTCTCTGGTGCTTCTTCACTGGTCCTCAGTGAAGATAATGGCCTGCCCCTTTGGGTTAAAAAAAAAAAATCCATTTGCTCTTACTGCCTTCCTGCCTACCTCCATTTCTCTCTCCTTATCTTCTTTCCTCCCCTCCTAGATCCTCTGGAGACATGGAAAAGAAGGAGGCTCAATGAAAAAAATAATTCAAAAGTGCCATCCAAATGCCAGTTTATATTATTTCTCCTGTGTCTGTAAGAGAAAAATGTGTGAGAGAGAGAAAGCAAGAGAGATACAAGGGGAGTGGGTGGAGGGCATGAGTCTGGCTGTGGGTAGAGGTGTCCCCACTGGGCAAGATCTCACACTGTGTTTAATGGCAGGCAGAGAATAGGGGACGATGGGACAGGGAGTAATCAATTGACTGCTGTGTGTACCAATTTCAAATTGCTAGCTATACCCCTAGCTAACACTAGTATTTCATGCTGCAAATCCAGTGTTACCACATGAAATAGTCAGCAAGTGCACCTCTGCCAGAGATGGAGCAATTTGTTACCGGCTGGAGTGAGAAGCTGACACAGCCTACGGAGATGCTTTTATTCAGATGCGCAGCCTTCCCCAGATTAACCATGACTGTCCCGGGTCATATGCTTTGAGCAAAAGCTCCTGGGCCAGTGCTGTTGCATTTTTAAAGAAAGTTCTTTAATCTGATATCCAAATAGTTTCTGACTTTCCCAACTTAACTGCTTCATGATGATGGTATAGGAGATTATTTGGTAAGGTGTGGGATTCAGAGACAGTTGGTAAAGGAAGGCGTCTGTCTACAGTCTTGTCTCCCTCCAAACCATCTTTCAGAGTATTTTGCTAAAAATACTCAGTCTGACTGTGTCATCCCTGCTTAAACTCTCTCAATGATCCTACTGCACTCAGGAAGAACTTTGACCTTCTTAGTCCGTCTGCCATGCATGCCTATCTGGAGTCTGAGCCCTGCTTTCTCTCCACCAGCAACTTTTGTCTCCTGTAACACCAAGCTATTTGTCAATCTCTGCACGTATTGTTTTTGCCTCCATGCCTTGATCAAGCAGTTCCTTCTGCCTGGATTGTCCTTTCCTGAACCCCTGACCTCTCACTCGCTTGCTTAGCAAAATTCTACTGATCATTTCAGGTTTAGCTTGTTTAGCTCAACTCCTCCAGCTTCTTCTAACCTTCTGTGTTAATTAATTTCACTCAAGCATCCAATGTGAAAAGACCCACTGTGCTTGTATGTTTCCTCCCCACATGTCACAGTGATCTGGGAAAGCAGAACCAGGGAACCCTGGGGAAGGTGTAGGTCAAGGAGTAGTCTTTCCTGGATCCAAGCAGTAAGGTGTGCATGGAGAATGTAAAAACAATTAAAAATTGGCCGAAAGTTTATGTACCTGCAATTGCAAGCAATTTCAGTGACAAAAATACTCTTCCTCACATGGGCTATCTCTTTCTGCCTCCATCTCTAGTTGATAAAGCAAGGTCTAGAATTTAATTTGTTCCATCCTTTAACACCTGTGAGACCTTGGGCACATTACTCATCTTGTGTTCCTTAGTTCCTTCTTCTGTAAAATAAGGACAAGAAAACTACTTGCCTGGTTAGCTTGTGTGATGCATGAAACAATGGATAAAAAGCAGTAACTGGGACTAAGTAGCCTTTCCATAAATGCTGGCTATTATTTACTAATAAGTGTAATATTCCTCTCTTGAATTAAAACTTCTTCTCTAGCTTAAAGGTCTTTGACAATATATCTTGCTTACATGCCTCCAAGTCTTATAAGCATTTGTTGAATGAGTAAATGCATTGCATTCATGTTTGTATGCCAAGTACATGACAGAGCATGTGAATTGGAAATAGGTACTCGGTAAATGTGTGTGAATGAATTCATGGTTGAACAAAAGGGTGGATCATAAAAGAAGCAGCTTGCAAAAGGAACCAGCAGTGATCCTAAAGAGACACAGAAATAAGATTAGAAGAGATAGGGAAAATCAATGGTGAGAGTGAAACAGAAATCCAGATTTACCTCTCCTTGGACCATTCCAGAAGGTTGAGCCTACCCAACTGTAGGTCTGTGAAAATTGGAGGGTCATTCCAGCCAACAGAATGGTTTACAGAACTCTAGAAAAGGGAGAAGAAAATCTATCACATAGGCTCCATAAAATGACAGCAATGAAAGGGTGCTTGGTAGGGAGATTGTTTTGACATTCTTAGCCCCACATTAAGACCAGAGACAGGGCTATTAAGAGAGAAATCGGGACCTGCTGGTTCCAATCACTGTGTTAATGTCAGGTGGGGTTTTTTTTTTTTTTAATTTGGGTTGGCCAAGTTCATTACTATAATTTTTATATATCATGCTTGAAAGATATATGACTAAGAAGCAATCAGAATAAGAATTACTTTCAGATTTGTCAAGGTGTAACATCCACTAAACCCACTGAGATATTCATCAAACTCTGTATCAGAACAATCAATGGGAGAGATGAGCATGACCAACTCATGGCAATGTTGGAATTTCCCTCCAAAAATACCACTTCATTAATTCTTACCCTTAATATAGAGAAAGAATGGGCCATGTCTGAGTTCTGGTAAAACTTTGCCAGAAAATAAATCATCATATCATCACTATGATTCTAAATGTCCATGTAAATATAATCCAAACCAACAAAATAAGATTTAATATAAAAAGTCCAAAGTTTGGTTGATATTCATGCTAAATGGAAAGAAGCCTGCCAAGCAGTCATGGTACCAACTATAATTCAGAAGTTTCCACCCACTGATCCAAATTCTGTTCTATGGATGTCAGAAGGATTTGCTTTTTGGATTTTACATCCTACTAGTTAAGTGGTAAAAGCCCCCACATGACAGCAACCCAATCTTTCAAGGGTTATCTTTCCCAGAGGTAAATATCTCCATTTCCTTTATCTAGTCTTCACAAAGCATGGTTTTCTGTCTCCACTTGCAATTTAAATCAGAAAAGAAGTATCTGCAAAGATGTATTGGGTTGACATAAATATCATTCAAATGCCCCATACCTAAAATGAGAGGAATCATGTATTACATGATTATAGATATCATGTCTGATCACCTATTCAATGAGATACTTTCCTCCATAGTACTTTTGTTTGAATATCTCCCATTAATAGGGGTCAAAGTCTGGGTTCTTATGCTATCTGAGAGAGTCCATAAATAAGAGTGACTTTAACTATAGAGGATGATTTTAGTGGGTAGGTGGTTTGGGTTTGATATAGCAGTTCTATAATCATTAGAGACCTTAGTTATAACTATCTTTTTCTCTGCTGTCTTCAAAATGCAGTTTCTATCTCTTGGTCCAAGGTGGCTTTCCAAGTTCCAGTCATCACATGAGTCTACGTTCCCACTGGGCAAAAAGGGAAGAGGAGGAAGTGGGAGGTACACCTCTTCCTTTTGTGAGTCCAACCAGAAGTTGTACGCATCATTCCTGCTCAATTCCAGTTGACCAGAACTCAGTCACATTCTAGTCACATGTGGATAAAAGGAAGCCTTTATCCTTGGCTTATCAAAAAAAAAAAAAGAATCAAAGATTCTACTACAGTGAAAAAAAGATAAAATAGATATTGGAGGACAACTGATAGCTTCTGCCATACATGGTTTAAAACCCTTCACAATATTTAGGTAGAATTTGCCTCTCTGATAAAAATAATTTATTCTTTAGAAATATATTAAACAAACTTAGTCTCTTCAAAACATTAAATACAACCATCATGGAGCTTCCCCTTGGTAAATCTTTACTTTTCCAACAAAAGCAAGGCCCTATTTCTTTGTTTCTTCTGGAACGTGGTTTCTACATTCTTCTACCTCCTCGTCACACTCCCTATGTCTCTTTTTGCCAACATTTCTCTCCTCAGTTCCCAGTCCTTATTCTATACCTCCAAGATCACATTTCAGTTTTAGCAGCCATATTCCACATTTCACAAATATGTGTTCATTTTTGATATTTTTCAGAAACTACTGGTATGCTCAGTATTGGTGACAACTCAAAGGACACATAATTTTTAACCTCAAGGAACTTATATTCTGATGCCACATTAGACACCTGACTCATAATGACCTTACAGTCAACTCTATCTTCCATGGTATTTTATATAAGAGTAACAACTGAGTTATGTCTGAAACACACAGAACTTAGCTAATTGACATTTTCATTTAATTGAGGGACTTGATGTCCAGTTATTATGTCTTATGTCACCTTGGTGTGAAGCTCATTATTTCATCATTTGAAACCTTGATTCTGTCTTTGAATATTATGCCATCAGAAAATTTCCCCTTTGATAGATGTGCTCAGAGAAATCATTAATATGAGTGATTTGCAGTAACCCAGGTGTACTAGTCTGCTCAGGCTGCTATAACAAAGCACCATACACTGTGTGACTTATAAACACAGAAATTTATTTTTCACAGTCTTTGAGGCTAGAAATTCTAAGATCAAAATGACAGCAGATTTAGTATTTAGGGGAATCTTCTGCATAATTACCAGTCTTTTCCCAGGGTTCTCACATGGCAGAAGTGGGTGGGAGCTCTCCAAGGTCTTTTTTTATAAGGGCACTAAACTCATTCATGAGAACTCCATGCTCATGACCCAATTGCCTAACCCAGGACTCAGGCCCCAATAGTATTGCATTGAAGGTTAGGATTTCAGGGTATGAATTTTGGGGCAACAAAAACATTCAGTCTTCAGCACCAGGTATGATTCTAAGTATTACATCCATTACTTAGAACAAGGTAGATGAAACAATGATTTCCTTTTTCAAAATCAGAATTTTATTTTTTTCTTTCCATTTACTCTTTTTTTTTTTTTTTTTTTTTTGAGATGCTGTAAAACCATCCAGGCAGCATGAATGGCTATGCAGGTAATTAGCCAATGCCAGCTGAATGCAGACCAGAAGGTTCCTAAGCCCACTGGCAGGCTGGTGCCAGTGACACTCCATATTAGTAGCTGGTAATGTTGGCACAACTCTAAGAATTACATGAACTCATCCTGTTTTGTGAGTTTAATCCTCCCTCATCAACAGAGGCTTCCCCCATGGTCCACCTCCTCTTCTGAAAAGAAATGCAAATGAGAGTCATTTATAGCTTGGGACATTTTCAAATAAAAAATAAAAAAATATGCTTCTCTTGCTCTTGGGCCATGAATGAGGAGCCAACTAAAAGTTGAATATTTCTTATCCTAAGAGCTTCATGTCAGCAGCAGGGCCACCTCTTTTCAGTTGGAATCTCTGGCTTGCAGAGTGGAAGCCAAATATAAGTCTTGTTCCATTGCCTACATTTCTATGTGTTCTCATAATCATTCTTGTCTGTGGCACCACATGACAGAGGGAGGAAAGTGGTTAAGCGCAGCTCCTCACAAACACCCTGGTATAATTTACTGCCACTATGCAGAAAGAAGGAGGGAAGTCATGATTTTAACAATGAAGAAAATCCTTTTCAAGTTTATATCTCATCTATAAATTGGTTAGCCCCTCCCCCCACAAAAAAATTAACATGCAGGAAAATAGATACTTTCACCATTTTCCTTTGGGAAAATACAGAACACAGGGGGAAGATTATTAAGGGAAGAGAAAGAGAGAGAATGTGCATGAGAGAGAGCATGTGTAGGGGAGCACCAGCAACAGGGCTAGGCAAGTGAAGAGAGACTCCATTCCCTCGCTAATAAGAGAATGTGAAAGACACTTGGCAGAGAGCATTCAGGGAAAAGTACATTCTTTCATTGAAGTTAATAAAAGCTCTGTATTTCAGGTGACCTTTGAGCAGTAACAGAGAGAGAAAAAAGTTCCTGCAAATAGAAATAAATGTCTCATAGAAGGAAGTGTCATTCCATAGCAGACGTGCTTGAGGTGACCACAACAGAGGACATACAATATTCTACCTACCTACCAAACGTAGGTCCATTAGGGCCACATCTTGATGAACCAGGGTAACTTATTTATATTAAACATCTACTATGTTCCAGACACTGTGCATTAAAATCATCAATCCAGCCTGAACTATAGCAGTGACAATTCTCTTTGTAGGCCACATTGATGGATGCCAACCAACAAAAGCAACTGAGGCTGATTCCCAAGGTAGAGAGCTACTTACGGAACATTGCTTTCTTAGAGCATGTTAGGGCAGGTCGTCTGCCAATTATGTTCACATAACACTGCTGCTTACTCTTTCTTTTTCTTTTTTTAAACTCTGAAGCATATTCACACACTGACTATGAGAAGAATAGAAATTAGGAAATGACGTTTATGGATGGTAGAAAATTACCTTTCCATGACTCAAGGTTTCCAGTAGCAACAAAAATATACAACAAAATGAAGCTGGGTTAGGGGCCATGATCTGAGACTTAACCAGTTGTTAAATGGGATACTTTTGGGCAAAATCCTAGCACATGGCCTGGAGAATAATTGCTCAAGCAATTTTACCTATTGGTATATAACAACAAATGTTATATTATTGTTGTTTGTGTTATTATGATGATTGTTATTGCATATTATTTCTGAGGCCACTGCATATCCAAAATCCTAAAATTGTCCTTATTTTATAGGGCTCATTTCTCAAGGATAAATTGCAGAAGATAATGGAGGATAACAAAAGCCATATGAAAAAAACACCTACATAAGTATACCCTTAGAAGGAATGCTTGGGAAAGTCAGACCATACCCTTAGAAGGAATGCTTGGGAAAGCCAGCAATCTTTTATATACAATTTCAGATAAGTAAACTAAGACATCACCATGACTGAGCTGAGATTATGTCAACCATTAAAGAAGGTACTTTATGGACGCTAGAATAATGTTGGTGTTTGCATTGAGAGAGAGCTGAATCTGTGTAGGAAAGTGGAGAAAATATTTCAGCTTTGAATCCAATAAACCTTTTAAGTCCTATCTAACCTTGATACAGCTTAGTTGTAGACAACCAAAGCCATTATATTTGGTTTAAGTAGGAGGACCTATATTAGATTTAGTAGGTACTTCATAGAATTTACTAGATGAGGTCAGACAATGAAATTCATCAATGTAAGCACTTATGCTACATACCTCATTTATTGCTGAATATCACTATGGTCACTTTCAAAGTTCTCCCCTTAGTCATCTGGTGACCTTAGTGATTTTCAGCAATGAGGTATGTAGCACTTTTTCTAAGATGACTTCATGAATTTAATTGTCAGACCTCCTACGATGATAACGCTCTCTGATGGCCATTCCAGAAAAAGAGTTCCAGTATTATCTTTTGAAGGATAATACTGAAGGGTAGATTAGGTGCTGGCATCAGTGCACAGCTCCCCAAGGGGCGTACCTCACAGGTGACTGTAGTGATATTTATCTGTGAAGTATCTAGTACTTCTTCTAGGATGAATTTGTGAACTTATTTGACCTCATATGTCCAAGACAATAAAGCTGTACATTATTTAGCTTGGAACAACATAGTTAGAATTATCTAACCACATCACTGAACTTCTATGAGTGACATCCAGCTGCCATTGACACCTGCTTCTCAGCATCTATGACACAGGGACCAGAAAGTAGAACTTCTCCCACAGCTGCCCCAGTGGAACCAAGTGCTTCATACATGGCTATTAACTCTACTCTCCAAACCTCCCACAGCTCTAGCTGCTCAGCAGAATCTAGGTAACCTGTGAAATCTTTGCTGCATAGGAACCCCAGAATGTAGATTTTAGCCTCCTAACCCAGAAAGCTTAGGGAAATATGAGAGAAAGGTATTAGAATTGAGTAGTGAGTAAACTAATCTGTTACACTGACATCAGATTTGGTGATTGAGTAGCTTTTTAAGGCATCAGGTTATTAATTCTGAGGATCACTCCTTTCATGCCAAGTGGCCTGGAGCTGCTCTAGAACTGTGCCAGGGTCTCCGAAAATCAACACCACCATAAACTCGAACAGAAATCCAGAAAAAAAAAGCATAGAAACTTGTCATTTTGCTGAACTCAGGACGCCTCAGCACAGGCGCCACTGGGTTTTTCTAATATTGAAAACTTCTCATGTTCTTTACCTTTTCACTAATGCACTGCCATATTGGAGACATGGGTATAGATTAGTGAACCTTAAATTGTGTCCTGTACAACATCCTCATCCAAATCACTTATGATTTTTGTTAAAATGAAGATTTGGGGGCTTCACCTCAGACTTTGCAGGAGAATCTTTATACTGCTGGAAACTATAATCTAGATTTTGATACATGCTTACAAAGCCTAGATTCAGAGTACAATAGAAGAACCCAGTAATTTCTATACAGATTTAACTCTAAGAGCTTATTATTCACGTCTGAAAGTTATGAAGTAAAAAGGAAGTTGGAAATTCCTTTCTGTCCTTGTGAATTTGAGGCCTGTGAAAGAACTGAAATTGAGAATGAACTAGAATTCAATAAAAATGCATTTAGTTATATTAGCATATTATCATAATTTAGGTACTGAAAATATGTAAGTCAAAACTGAATTCATACTAATCCAAATGTTTGTGTACAGAACCACTTGCTCAGTTTAGCAATAAGGTCTTTAGCCTGTGAAATTGTTTACAGGTGCCTCCAAGGAGATGGCATTAAGACATTTACATATGGTGTACCCTGTATTTATACGCAAGCTAGACACTATGTTGTTTTCCTATGGATGTTTTTAACCCTACAGAAAAAATGTGAAGACTAGCTCCTAGCATATGGAAGCATTTTTACATGGTAAATTATATGGAAACTAGAGAGAACAAGAAAGATTTGTAAACGCTGCCACTTTAAATGTAACTCTTCAAATTCTATTAGGAGACCTAAATCTCTCTACATTCAACTAAAACCAGTTAACATTTATTGACAACCTACTATGTGCTAACCTGTTCCTAGATGCTTCCTTATGTGTTATCTGATTTGATTTTCAGAATAAGCCTATGAGGTATCTTTTCCATGTTTTTTTTTTTATTATATATACTTATACAAAATAATGTTCTGATGTATATCATGAAATGGTTACAAAAGTCAAGCAAATTAACTATACATCATCTCACACAGTCACCTGTTTTTTTGGCAAGAGCACCTCAAATCTATTCTCTTGAGCACAATACAGTATCATTCACTACAGTCCTCCTATTGCATGTTGGATCTCTAGATATATTCATATTACATGTCTGCAACTTTGTGTCCTTTGACCTTTATCTTTCTCTCTCCTCACCCTTCCCTGCCCCTCATTACCTCCATTTTATTCTCTGCTTCTATGTATTCAACTTTATTTTTTGAATATAAATAAATTACACATATAAGTGAGATGCTGCTGCTTTTCTTTTCATTTCTGTCTTAATCACTTAGCATAATGACCTCCATGACATCCATGTTATGTCAAATGTAGGATCTTTTTTAAGGCCGAATGATATTCCTTTGGATATATAAATTGTAATTTCTCCATTCCTCTGTACTAAGTTATTTCCATATCTCAGCTGATGCTGTAAGGAGCATGGAAGTTAAGATATCTTGAAAAGATGCAGGTGCTGATTTCATTTCCTTTGGGTATACACCCAGTAGTAGAATTGCTGTGTCCACAGTAAGATATCACCTGATACCTATTACAATAGCTATTATCAAAAAGAGAAGGATAACAAGTATCAGCGAGAGTACTGAGAGAAGAGACCCCTCATGTGCTGTTTTTGGGACTGTCAGTTGGTGCAGCCATTATGGAAAACAACATGGAAGTTCCTTTAAAAGTTAAAAATATCCTAGCACTTTGTGAGGCCAAGGTGGGTGGATTGCCTGAGCTCATAGGGGTCGAGGTCTCAGCCTGAGCCAGAGTGAGACCTCAACTTTAAAAACAAACTGGGCGTTGTGGCAGGCGCCTGTAGTCCCAGCTACTTAGGAGGCTGAGGCCAAAGAATCACTTAAGCCTAAGAGTTTGAGGTTGCTGTGAGCTATGATGCCACTGCACTCTACCAAGGGTGATAAAGTAAAACTCTGTCTCTAAAAAAAATTAAAATTAAAATTAAAAATAGAGATAAATATTTTAGATTTTACTTTACATTTGAGAAAACTAAACTCCCAGGAGATTGGGTAATAAGCCACAGAGAAAAGAAGTGAACCTAGGACCTTCTGATGCAAAGCCAGGGTTCTCCCCACTTTACCACTTTCTCTAATTAATACTAATTATTATTTAATAGCTAATTAAAACTAACAACCCACTGCATCTTATAGCAAAATAAGATAATTTCATAATTTTTACTAAGAACATTTTCTAAATCAATCTTTTTGACATTACTCAAGGCTTGGCAGAGAATGATATTACCATTTCATGTTAGAACAACAGAAACATCAGGAGATTCTGCAACTCCTCATTGGCCAGAAAACTCATAGCAGTAGAGCCAATGCTTAAACTTTATTTTTCTGATTCCATAAATATATTCTATTTACTGACTCAGAGTTTAAGAAAGGAAAATTAATATTACTATAAAACTCCTGTATAAAGTTAGGCAGTCTGCTAGGCATTTTACATCAGGAATCCTAATACCACAACACTGAAATCCAGAAATATCCGTATTTTATAGATGCATAGATAATGGCTTAAAAGAAGTTGAAGTTAATCAGTGTTGGAACTGATTCAAACTCAACTCTGTAAGACACTGATATAATTACATATTAAACAAGCACATTCATGCACATAGAGCATCATTTAAAGTGAAGAAAACTGTGATGAAGAAAGTACAATTAGCTCTAAGATTTGGAACCTCCTAGTCTTCATCACACACACACACACACACACACACACACACACACACACACACACAAATGTTTTAAATTAGCAGTCTTACATATCAAAATGGAACATGCAAATACAGACAAAACTCTTTCTGTGGGTGCCATACAGCCAAAATTGTACCCAAAGAAAGAGGAAACTGGTTGGTGCATTTCAAAAGCACTTGGACATACCCATAGATGTCCACTTCTGGAATAAATCAAATAAATACTTTATTCATGCCATTTATCCAGGCTCATTCTTGGAAGTAGTATCCTTGACAATCAAGTTATAAACATTTTACTTAGTGCTTAGAACTACAGGGCTAGCAAATGGATACACAATTGAACAGTTAAAAGAACTTATGTACTGAATGAGAACAGCATGAAAAATAGTATTTTCACAGACACTTTGAAAATCTCATTTGCTAGAAAGTATGTTAAATTTCACCAAAGAGAAAGAATAAAGTATTTGCTTTGTTAACTAACATCTCAACGTGTAATACTAACAATCATTAAGATTTGTCTGTACTTTTTAGGGCTTACAAAATGTTTCAAACATAAAATACATTTGATTTTAGATTATATAACATCTTAATACTATTAGCTGGCCCACAGTAGCTTTCAATAAATGCAAGTTGCAATGAACTAAATTGAACAGAGTCAAGAATTATTATTCATTTTAAACACTTAAGAAAATGGAGTCCAGTAAGTTAAGTGACTTGCCTGGTGTCAAATAGAAGCTCTTCCATGTTAAGTCCTTTTGCTTTATTGTGGGTCTTTTAGAAGCTGCTCAACTCTATAGTGTTAACATGGAGTAATTTTAGACCATATGACATACATCAAAATTAGATATTTTCCTCTTATGTCTCTCCATCTTAGTTAAAACACTTGGATTTGATTTAGGTTTCCAGAATAGAGCTCATAAAGAAATCAAATCCAGATTCTTGAGTTATCCATATCTCTGAATCAAACATCCTCTACCTCATGGATCAGACTTTCTTAATTAAATAAAATCAAATAAAAATATGCACAAACTGAAAAGCTCTGTGTTAATATTGGCTGATATCAGTAATTCTTTTTAAAAACAAGGAAAGAAGAAATCATCTGCTCAGTCAAAAAAAAAAAAATAAATACCTTAGCAAACATCTTGGACTCAAAGATTCAAAGACAAATATAATTGGTAATAGTACTACTATATTAAACTATACTGCAAAATAGGTTGAAGGTCTGGAGTTGATGTTTGAGAGGACAATCAAATGTTGCAGAGATGGGGATGTGTTAGGGACTTAGTCCATTGTCAAAATCAAACAGTTACTCGGGCATAGTACTCTTATAATATGATGATATGGTTTTGATAGTTGATAGACTCAGCCTTCTTGATGTCTCCAATATTTTAGAATTTTTTATTACTATTACTTTTTAAAAACAATTTTTAGGGGGAAGAGCAAGATGGTGGACTAAAGACATCTCTTTGCTGGCTACTCATGGAGAGATGGGGAAGTGGATTTCAGCTACCTCTGGCTGCGGGAATCTGCACAGAAACAGCACTCTGGGGTCACATTGAAGCAGCGGGACACCTGAGGAGACCTCAGGAGCCAACGAGGAGGTCTGGAGATGAGGAAAACCACAGAAGGGAGGTGCTTGGTACTGGCAGAGGCCAGCTGTCGGCTGCCTCTCCCACGGAGGACTGGGGATAGGAAAGGGTTGTTCTGCAGTTATTTTCATTTTGGACTAGGCTACTCAATGGAGCAGCAAATAAACTCAAACAGCATCTGGAAGTAGGGTTGAACATCAGGCAGAGTGATTCCCCCATCATCTTGATGATTGTATGCACTGCCATTGTGCGAAGACCGTGGGTGTCAGAAGAGTCCAGTGCACAGCTGGCTCTGGTGCGCCTGCTGAGCTCAAGTGGCCATTCTTAAGTTGAGCTAAGCAACCCTGCATCACCAGGGAAGTACACTTTGTTGTCAGGGGACACTGTCTGACAGGCCCCCTGGGAAGTTCAGTGAGAGCGTGGGGACCCAAGTCCAGCAGAGATAGAATGTTGACCAAAAGAACAGGCCTGGGATTGAGTGCAAAGAAGTCAGGAGGAAAAGATCTGGTCTCCTTTGCAACTAGAGAGTGGCTTCTGATCCCCATCATATACAGTAAATCCAGCATGCATTCTCCGGCTCCTATCAATACAGCGCCACCTGGTGTCCAGGCTATATATTGCAATACACACACACATAAATGTCTATTATTGTTTTATATTTTTTACTTCTTTATTCAATTTATTCCCTTAGTTTGTTTTTATTTTTTTCCCACTTTTTGTTGTTATTGTCTTGGTTAATTTTTGTGTGTGTTTTTTTTTTTTTTTTTAATTTTTACTTTTTTCAATAGCAAGGGTCTCTCCATTTGTATTATGGTTTTTGGGCCTCTTTATTCTTTCTTTCTTTTTAATTTCTCTCTTTTGGTAGAGATTTTTCTACTTCTCTCATCTTTCAAACATAAATTTCTCATACAATAGCTAAAATAATGCTTTTTCCTTATCTCATGCAATAATATTTTTACTTTTTTAACTATTTTTATTATTTTTTCATTTTTTTCTCTTCTATGAGGGCTAAGGAGGTCACAGCATTGGTCTGGCTGGAGGGTCACATTAGTCTGGCTCAAGGAGGCCATGCACTCGTGATTTTGGATGTCCTTCTATCTATGGCCTTTGGAAAGCAGTATTCATAAGTTTCCACTGTGACATACTGCTGATTTCTTTCTATCTTTGGCAGAGGTGGGATCTTGCTTTTGCCTTGACTGGAAAGGAGCTCTTGAATTCAGGAAAACTTGAACTCTTGAAGACCTAGAGTGTTGGACTGCAGGAGTTATTAAATTACCCACCATTTCTTCTGTTGCTACCTATCACTCTCACTTTCCTTTTCCTCACCTATTCTTCAATTCCTTCAACCTTCATTCTATTTTTTTGGTCCCCCCCCCCTTCATCTTTTTCTTCTCTTTCTCTCTACTCCTTCTTTGCCCTTAACTTTTTGGGCCTTATACCAAAAAGCCATTTCAACACATAAGCTCTGAGACAAAGTAATTTAAAACAATGGAGATAGTGAGAAGGGAAAAGTAGAGGAAGGAAGTAAATGAAAAGAAAACACACATGAGGAAGAACCAACAGAAAAATTCTGGCAACATGAAAAACCAGAATAGAGAACCCCCTCCCAAGAAATCATAAGGTACCTACCACAGAGGATTCCGCATATAAAGAATTAATAGGTATGACAGAAAGGGAAATTTAAAATATGGATGACAAAAACAATAAAGAGAATTGACAACAAAATGGAAAGACAGAACCAATAAATGGATAAAAATTATGAAGAATATAGAAAGGCTATGATAGAGCTTAAGAATTTAAAGGGTTCAATCAGGGATTAATGATGTAGTAGAAAGTATCAAGAACAGATTAGTCCATGGAGAGTAAAGAATTTTTGAGATAAGGATAAAGCTCTTGAGCTAACCCAGGCAGTTAGGCAAAAACAGAAGAGAGAGAAAGAACATTTGCTCAGAGAATTATGGGACTTTATGAAGTGTTTAAACATATGAATTATAGTTTTGTTATTTTTCTGTTTTGTTTGTTTGTTTGTTTGTTTTGAGACAAAGTCTCAAGCAGTTGCCCTCGGTAGTGCACCATGGCATCACAGCTCACAGCAACCTTCAACTCTTGGGCTTAAGTGATTCTCTTGCCTCAGCCTCCCAAGTAGCTGAGATTACTGGTGCCCACCACAATGCCTGACTATTTTTTCATTGTAGTTTTCATTGTTGTTTGGTGGGCCTGGGCTGGATTCAAACATGCCAGCTCTGGTGCATGTGGCTAGCACCTTAGCCACTTGAGCACAGGCACTGAGCCAGAATCATAGGTATTCTTGAAGGAGAAGAAGAACAACCCAAAGGAATGGAAGCCTTACCAGGGGATATCATAAATGAAAACTTCCAAGTATCACTAAAGATTCTAAAACACTTCTTTTAGAGAGATATCATACTCTGGGTCATCTCAACATGAATAGAGCAAAATCTGTCCAAAAACAAGATGAAAGAGAAAATTCTGCAAGCATGCAGGAGTAAGTATCAACTGATTTACAGGGACAGATACATCAGGGTGACAGCAGACTTCTCAGTTGAAACTTTTCAAGCCAGAAGAGACGGGTCATCTACCTTTAACCTACTTAAATAAAACAGTTTTATGCCCAGAATGCTGTATCTTGCTAAACAAAATTTCAAAATTGATGGAAAAATCAAATCTTTTATTGATATGCAAAAATTGAGGAAATGTATCTCAAGAAGACCAGCTCTACAGGAAATACTTATACCTACTCTCCACACTGACCATCACAAAGGACCATAAGCAAACACTCACAAACTAAAGGACAAACTTAGCTTCCACAATGATACAAAGGATAAAACTAAGCAATGCACTTTCATAAAATAAGATGAATAGAACACCACACTTTTTAATTCTCGCGATAAACATTAATGGCTTAAATACTTCACTGAATGGGCACACAATAGCCGATTAAATAAAAATGTATAAGCCATCCATATGCTGTCTTCAGAAAACATACCTGACCTTGAAAGACAAAACAAGACCTAGGGTAAAGGGTTGGAAAGCAGTATTTCAGGCAAATAGACTCCATAAGAAAAAAGGATTGCAATCTTATTTTCAGATACAAGTGGATTTAAAGAAACTAAAGTAATGAAAGACAATGATGTTCACTTCGTCCTGATCAAGGGAACAATGTATCAAGAGGACATTTCAATTCTAAATATTTTTTTTTATTAAATTCATTTATTTTTATTGTTAAATCATAGCTGTGTATATTAGTGCAATCAAGGGGTATAATGTGCTGGTTAAATGCTCCCAGATTTATGCAACAGACATTGATTGGTCTGAGCAATATGACATCCTATAACACCATAATATCTGAGGAATTTAACACCCTGGTTGAACTGGACAGGTCATCTATACAGAAACTGAACAAAGATACAAGGGACTTAAATGTGACCCAAGAACATACATAATCCCAAAGCTAAGAAATATACTTTCTTCTCATCAGCCCATGGAACATATTCCAAAAGAGATCATATCCTAGGTCACAAATCAAACCTCAACAAAATTAAAAGAATTGAAATTATACCTTGTATCTTCTCAGATCACAAGATAATAAAGGTTGAACTCAACTTCCCATGTAAAATTTTCCCCATGCAAAGGCATGGAAATTAAACAGCCTTATGCTGAAGGACAGCTGAATTAAGGAAGGAATAAAGGAAAAAATTATTAAACATAACAAAGAAATTACAAGTTACTGAAACCTGTGGGATACTATAAAAGCAGTTGTAAAGGGGAAATTTATTACATTATATATGTCTACATCAGAAAAACAGAAAGACAGCACATCAATAACCTAATGAATCATCTCAAGGAAGAGGAAAAAGAAGAATAATCCAACCCTAAACCCAGTAGAAGAAAATAATAACCAAAATTAAATCATAAATAAATAAAATTAAAAACAAAACAGAAAATCAATGGAACAAAAGGTTGGTTCTTTGAAAAGATAAATAAATATTTATCTTTGAAAAGATAAATAAAATCAATGAACCTTTGGCCAGATTCACTAGAAACAGAAAAGGAAAATCTCTAATAACCTCAATCAGAGACAAAAGAGGAAATAACAATAGATACTAGTGAGTTACAAGAGATTATCTTGGACTACTACAAGAAACTCTATGCCCAGAAATTTGACAATGTGGAGGAAATAGACCAATACCTGGAATCATATCATCTCTCTAGATTTAATCAGGAAAAAATAGATCCTTGAACAGACCAATATCAAGCAATGAGACTGAAGAAACAATAAAAAACCTTCCAGCAAAAAGAAAAAAAAAATCCCTTGACCAGACAGTTTTCCACCAGAATTATATCACATCTTCAAAGATGCACCTGTACCTATGCTGTAGAACCTATTCCAAAACATTGAGAAGGAAGAAACCTTCCCTAACACATTCTATAAAGTAAACATCACCCCCCTGATACCAAACCAGGACAGGACTCAACTAAAAGGAAAACAAAAGACCAATTTCACTAATGAATATTGATGCAAAAATATTCAATAAAATTTTAGCCAATAGATTACAATTACATGTTAAGAAATTATACATCATGATCAAGTAGGCTTCATCATAGACTTTCAAGGCTGGCTGAACATATGCAAATCCATAAATGAAATTCACCCTATTAACAGAAGCTAAAACAAAGATCATATGATCTCTCAATAGATGCAGAAAAAGCATTTGATAAAATTCAGCATTCTTTTCTAACAAGAACACTTAAGAATTTAGGCATAGACGGCATGTTTAAACTGTTTAAAACCATCTATGACAGACTCACTGCTAACATCATACTGAATGGAATAAAACTTAAAGATTTTCCACTTAACGCAGAACCAAACAAGGATGTCCTATTACCACTACTATTCAACATAATGCTAGAAGTTCTAGGCAATGCCATCAAGCAAGAGAAGGAAATAAAGGGGATCCAAATGTGGCCAGAGAAGGTCAAACTCTCGCTCTTCACCAGTGATAGGATCTTATACTTAGAGAACCCTATATAATCAACCACAAGACTCTTGGAAGTGATCAAGAAATACAGTAACATCTTAGGGTATAAAATAAATGTCCAAAAATCAGTAGTAGCCTTTGTATATGCCAATAAAAGCCAAGTTGAGAAGCTAATTGAAGATACAATTGGTGTGGGACCTTCATGGTAGTTTCAAAGAAAATGAAATACCTAGGAATATACCTAACAGAAGAGGTGAAAAACCTCTACAAAGAGAATTATGAAACCCTAAGAAAAGAAATAACAGAATCCATCAACAAATAGAAGAACATGCCATGCTTTTGCCTGGGAAGAATCCAGTATAAAACATTTATACTACCCAAAGAAATCTACAGATTCAAATCAATTCCCATTAAAATACCAACATCATATTTTAAAGATATAGAAAAAATAGTTCTTCATTTTGTCATTTTGTATGGAATCAGAAAAAAAGTCCGTATACCCAAGGCAATTTTTAATAATAAAAATAAAGTCATCACCATCACTCTCTTAGACTATAGGCTACATTAAAAGTCTACAGTGATCAAAACAACATGGTATTAGTATAAAAATAGAGACACAGACATACAGGACCAAATAGAAGACCAAGAGATGAAATCAGTCACCTAAAGCCATCTGATTTTTGATAAACCAAATAAAAGCATATACTAGGGAAAAGAATTCCTATTCAATAAATGATGCTAACAGAAGTGGATAATTACAAAAAAGGACTGAAAGTGGACCCACACCAATTTTACCACTTACCATTAACTCAAAATAGATAAAAGATTTAAATCTAAGGCATGAAATGATAAAAATCCTAGAAGAAAGTATGAAAAATCCCTTGCGGGTGTCAGCCTGGATAAAGATTTTATGAAGAAGACTTCTGCAGCAATCACAATAACAAAAATAAGTTAATAGGACTTAATTAAACTGAAAAGTTTTTGTACAGCTAAGGACACAATAATTAAAGCAAATAAACAACCTTCAGAATGGGAAAAGATATTTGCCTATTACAGATTTGACAAAGGTTTGATAACTAGGATCCATAGAGCACTCAAATTAATCAACAAAAAAAGAGAAAGCAATCCATCTAGCCCTGGGCAAGAGACATAAAAGATACTTTCTCTGAAGAAGACAGACGAATGGCTAACACACATCTGAAAAAAATGCTTATCATCCCTAATCATCAGAGAAATGCAAATAAAAACCAAAGTGAGACATCACTTAACCCCAATAAGAATAGGCCACATTACAAAGTCTCAGAGTTGCAGATGCTGGCATGAGTGTGGAGAGAGAGGGACAATTTCACACTGTTGCTGGGACTGCAAACTCATATAGCCTCTTTGGAAAGAAGCATGAAGAATCCTCAAAGCACTCAAATTAGACCTCCCATTTGACCCCATGATCCCACTACTAGGCATCTATTCAGAAGAAAAAAAAATCATTTTATCATAAAGACATTTGCACTAGAATGTTCATTGCAGCTCAATTTACAATCATGAACATGTGGAAACATCCTAAATGCCCAACACAGGAATGTATTGACAAGCTGTGGTATATGTATACCACGGAGTATTCAGCCGTAAGAAAAAATAGTGACTTTACATCTTTTGTATTAACCTGGATAGAGATGAAACACATTCTTCTTAGTAAAGTATCACAAGAATGGAAAAGCAAATATCCAATTTTACTCAATCTTATTATGAAGCCAGTAGATGATCAAATACATACCCACATAGAAGAAAATCTTAATTCTATTCAAGTTGAGGGGGAACAAGGGAGAGGGGAGAGAAGGGGGAATTGGTGTACTCCCACTTAAAGGGTACAAGGTAGGGATGTATGGCACACCTTTTGGGTGTGGGACACATCTACAAGAGGGACTCTACCTAAAAAATTCAAAAATTGTGACCTGGTTGTTTGTACACTTAAAATAAACTTAAATTTGAAAAAATTAAAAAATAAAAAATATTTTTAAAGGTACAGAGAATGAATATAATATGGACACTATATTGTATTCAAACACAGTAGATATTTATTGAATACACGCTAGATAACAGGCGACTATTTTTTTAAAAGCCCTTACTATGCGTATTTTACAGATGAAGAGAATGGAGCTTAGACTGGTTGGTTCACTTGTTCAGGATGATGAAGATAAAAATTAAGAGAGACATAAATTAAGTCCAAGTATTCCAATATTGTATCCTACATTCAATTTTTTAAACTTGTTGGGAAGTTTTACAATAGATAAATGTATCAGGATGGTAATACTAACCACCTTTTGCTCTTTTTCTTATCCCTTTATTAATGCCATTTTTTTAAACATTTGCCTCTGCTTAATAACTTCTTAATTGCTTTCTATTTCACACCTGTATTTAATGATTAACTTATTAAAATCAACATAACAAAGAGACTTCTGGTATTAAAGTGACCTCTTCTTTCAGATGATAATCCTAAACCAAAAAGAAGCACAAATAATGGAATGCAAAGTCATTTTTTTAGCAAAAACTAAGAAACATCTCTAATCCCAAACCACTGTACATGATTAAGAGATATGTGGTATCAGCCCATGCAAAGAAGTCTGGAGCAGATCTTAAACATGTCCGGAAAACACAATCACCAAAATAGATGGTGTACTACAAAAAGCAAAACCAATAACAAAATCTTTGAGGGGAAAAAATAAAAATGAGTTGCCCAGGTACAAAGAGTAGCAGAGAATAAGCAAAGAAACATACAGATATACTATTTTTGCAAGAAGCAGCCTGCTGATAAATCATAATTGAAGAAAAAGTCCAAAAGATGAGAAAATTAAATATATATATATAAAGACCAAAACAACAATCATACACAAACTCATGCATATACACACACTTACATGGGAGAGAGAGGGGGAAAGAGAGACCTTTACATATGAACAACTTTGCCATGAAATAGAGAAACTCCTACCAGTCTGGAAAAGAGTTTGGTCCCTTTCATATAAGCTTTCTACACATACAATCTAAGAACTCAGGAACTCATTTCATTCAAAAGGAAGTAATATTCAAAAAGAACCAAATATTCTTTAAGAAAAACAGGAAGGCTTAGACAAAAATGGCTTTTCTCTCCTCACAAAATGATACATATATAGAAATTCATTAGAAAATGTTGTTAACAGGCAGAGGAAAATCATGACTAAGTTTACTGCCGTGAATTAAAGGGTGTTAAAAAAAAATACCAAAGAATCCAAAAGAGAGATATAAGAGCTTAGTTCCGTTTATAGCAATATAAAAGATCTCTATAAAGAGAATTATGAAACTCTAAGAAATAGATGAAGATATATGATAAAATGTATGATAAGATGAAATAACAGAAGGAAGCAAAATATGAGAGATCAGAGCCAAGAAAATATAGAAAGGAAATACAAAAAACAGTAAAGTAACGAAAACCACATTATAAGAACATCACACACACAAAAAAAATGGAGTCTTATGAAAACAGTAAAGAGTAAGGAAGATAAGATTTCAAAAAGAAAATCATATTAAATGGAAATAAAAGATTAGTTATGCAGCTTACAGAAAAAAATATACTAATGACAGACTAAGGAGAACATTGATATGTATGGTTGGTATTCCTAAAGAACAGAACAAAACACAAGAAAGAAAATCAAGATATACTTCAAGAAAACTTTCAGGAAAAAAAAAATTGAATCTACAGATTAAAATAATTCATTCTGTATGAGAAAATTATTATAAGAAAACTAATAAGAACATATCTCAGTAATGCTATTATTATATTTCAAAAAGGAACTTCTGGACATTCAAATAAAAATATTATTTATAATGAGAAGCCTCCAATTAAACAGCCCAGATGGAAAAGACCATGATGGTTCATGCATGTAATTCTAGCACTATAGGAAGCCAGCACAGGAGAATTACTTGAGGCCAGGATTCAATATCCGCCTGGGCAACATTGTGAGACCAATCTCTACAAAAAATAAAAAATTAACAAACAAACAAAAAAATATTATTTATAAAAATCAAACATACAAACTGATCTCAGTTTTCTCTATGTCAATTTTCAAGAATATAGTACATATGTAGTGACACTATGCTTGAAAAATCTTCTGAGAAGAATTTGAATAATTCAAGTGTAATGACAAAAAATAATATTTTGACTTTCAGATAACCAAAAAGTATCAGTTATAAGAAGCTCTTTTTGGAAAAGCAACTGGAGTAAAAAGCCTAAGTAATTGAGACATTATTTAAAACCAAAACAAAATGTCTGACAATAATCATGGAATTCAGGGAGCCATAAGCCTGTGTGTAAAATAATTGCAGTAATTATAAATATAAAATATAAATGTTATAAACAATTATATCATATAAATAATATAAAAGCATACATATGCAGCAAATGTTAAAATATAGAAGAACCACAAAAGAAAATTAGAGAAATAAGGTTTAAAAAAATGCTTACTAGATACTGCCTTAATAAAAGGAGAATTTCATATATTATATAAAGTTCTAATAATGAAGTAATAAATAAGAGAACTTTAAACAGAATATAATCCTAAATAATCATCAAAAAGAACACAGACAGAGGGCAGAGACAAAATGGCTGACTGAAGCCAGCTTTCCACAGAGGCTCCCATCTAGAAGGAGAGATAAAGGACAGAAATGAAGCAAGTAACCTGGTGGATTTGAGCCGCACCAAGAAAGAAGGTTGAAGAATGCACATCAACCCTGCTGAGACGAGCTACGACCTCAACGATACAAAGAAAAGGTACGAAATCCATCACCAAGCGGACGGGAGTATCTTCCCCCATGAGAATGGCTCGGAGTGCCCCACAAACAAATTAGCAGAGTTCAAAGGTCCTCCCACTCCACTCCACGGGCGAGACTCTCTAAAAACTGGACCTACCTCCCCTACTAAGGTGCCATGGCGTTCTCCTGCCAGGCATAAAACTGTATAGAACTATACATATTCTCTACCTGAAACACTGAGCTCCCAGAACTCCCCTCCACTCTCACTCTGAGGTCTGGAAGCCTGTCTCCCAGGAGTCCAGATTCTTGGGTGATTTCTCCAATTAAACAGCCCAGATGGAAAAGACCATGATGGTTCATGTATGTAATCCTAGCATGAACAGGACAGGTCCTAGACTGCAGCTGGTCAGTGCTGACTCTGCAGCACAGGAGTGAAGAGAGGATGGTCAGCTAAGAGGGAACCACACCGGAGCCATGGTGCCCCAAGGCACAAAGCACCAACCATATTTGTCAACAATGGGCTCACTCCAGATATCCTGAAGCCACACCCCGTGTCTCCCTAGGCAATCAGAGAAGGCCAGACATCCTCTCAGGTGGCAACTACTGCGGAAATGATCTGTGATGGAAACACAGGCCCCATGAGTAAAGGGGTTGCCTGAGGTGGTACCGGCCTGGGTGGAGCATGGGGACTAGAAACACATGTGCAGAGCCTGAAAGTTCCCAGAGCAAGGCTAACCCAGAGGACCGCATTACTGAGCCTAAGATGCACTCAGCCCTTAGGGGATCGTCAGCCTATAGACAAAGGAAGGCAGGAGGCTAGAACTGACACCTAACCAAATACAAACCTGCAGGAGCAAAGATAGGGCCTGAGGCGCAGGCTCTGGGAACTCAAACAGCTTCTATTCTGCAGGGGAATTTAGCAGGCTCAGAAAAAAATTCCTGCAAAGTTGTTCTGTTATGTTCTGTCAGTAACATCAATCAGGGGCAGGGCTGGAACTGAGTGAACACACCCAAGCCTCCATTAAGCACCCGAGGTTGTCAGGCTTCACCTCCCCCTGCTGGATAGAGGCAGAGCTCAGAGGCCTGGCTGAGCAGAAATAGATTTCCTTGTGATTCAGGCAGGTGCAAACCCCTGGAGTATCTGTTCACTAGAGTTACCTGGGTTATAGCCATGCGGGGCTATCAGTGACTGGGTGTGACAGAGGTGCAAGGTGGGGAAGGAGGCATAATCCTTCCCAGACTAGTCTATTTGCTGGGTGGGTCCTCCTGACTCCACAGAGCACCAGACAAAGTCATATCTGAGTTGTCACCAGACCCCTGTGATACAGTTGCCAGAGACCTTTTTTTTTTTTTAATTAAATCTTAACTGTGTAGTTTAATGTGATCATGGGGCACCATACACTGGTTTTATAGACCGTTTGACACATTTTCATCACACTGGTTAACCTAGCCTTCCAGGCATTTTCTAAGTTATTAGGTTGAGACATTTACATTCTACATTTACTAAGTTTCACATATACCCTTGTAACATGCACCGCAGATGTAATCCCACCAATCACCCTCCATCCACGCACATCCCCCCCTACCTCCCCTCCCTTTCCCCCTCCCCCGTATTCTTAGGTTATAACTGGGTTATAGCTTTCATGTGAAAGCCAAAAATTAGTTTCATAGTAGAGCTCAGTACATTGGATAATTTTTGTTCCATTCTTGAGATACTTTACTAAGAAAAATATGTTCCAGCTCCATCCATGTAAACATGAAAGAGGTAAATCTCCATTTTTCTTTAAGGCTGCATAATATTCCATTGTGTACATATACCACAATTTATTAATCCATTTGTGGATTGATGGGCACTTGGGCTTTTTCCCTGACTTAGCAATTCGAGATCTAAAAATAGATCAGCCATTCAATCCTATAATTGTTCTACTACTCATATACCCAGAAGACCAAAAATCACATCATAACAAAGATATTTGTACCAGAATGTTTATTGCAGCCAGACATTTTAAACTCTCCCACCTGAGACAGGTGCTGACTGAGATAATTGATTTGGACTTTTTGAACTGAGCCAATCACCTGAGGACAATTCAAGTGGTGCCCTGGGTGTGTGGTTGTAGAAAGGTTTGACTTTCCTTTTCTAATTGTTGCCTGTGAGGGGCAGGTTGACTTAATTGGTGGTATTTCTCCACAGCTCAGACATCAACCCAGAGTAACTGTTTCATTAGGGTCGAACCGAGACCAGCTGAAAACAAGACAGAACCACTTAGCCACACCATACCAAACAGGTCCCCAGTTTCTCAGGCCATAACACTGTACAGATTTCCAGGGGAAAAATCAAATGATATAAAAGGATCATGGGGCAGAATCGGTGGAAAAACTCTGGTAACATGAATAACCAGAATAGATCAACTCCCACAAGGAAAGATATGGCAGATGTAACTGAAGATTCCATTCATAAACACCTGGCCGAGATGTCAGAAATCAAATTCATATTTAGATTGCAAACAAGATTAATAGAATGGAGGAAATTTTGAAATTAGAAATTTGAGGAGCAATTCAAAAGTCGGAATTAGAAATTCGAGGAGAAATTCAAAAGTTGTCTCAAGAATTTAATGAATTTAAAGACAAAACCAGCAAAGATTTTGATGCACTGAACCAAGAATTTGCAGCCCTCAAAGATCTGAAAAAATACAGTAGAATCCCTCAGTAACAGAGTGCAGCAATCAGAAAAAAGGAGTTCTGACATTGAAGACAAAGCCTTTGAACGCTCCCAAACTCTCAAAGAGGAAGAGAAATGGAAAGCAAAAAAAGATCATTCTCTCAGAGACCTCTAGGATAATTCAAAGAAGGCTAATATCTGCCTCATTGGAACCCCTGAGAGTGATGAAGTGGCCTCACAAGACACTGAGGCCCATTTCCATGAAATTATGAAAGAGAGTTTTCCAGACATGCCAAGAGATTTTGAAATTCAGATAGCAGACAGTTTCAGAGCCCCAGAACAACTCAATTCACATAAGACATCCCCCAAGCATATCATAACTAACTTCACTAAAGTTAATATAAAGGAAAAAATTCTGAAAGCAGCCAGATGTAAGAAATCCATTACCTACAAAGGGAAGAATATTACAATGACTGCAGATCTCTTTGCTGAAACTTTTCAAGCCAGAAGAGGGTGGTCATCAACTTTTAATCTCCTAAAGAAAAATAACTTTCAACCCTGGATCCTGGATCCAGCTAAACTGGGTTTTATTTATGATGGAGATTTTAAATACTTTAATGACATTCATATGTTGAAGAAATTTCCCGTAACCAAACCAGCTCTTCAGAATATTCTCAGACCTATTCTTCATAATGACCAGCCCAATCCTCTACTACAAAAGTAAACTCACTCAGAAACTTTTGATCAAACTCCAACTTACACACTGGCGAAAAGATTAAAAATGTCCACTGGATTTTCAAAAAACTCAATACCCAAAATGTTAGCAGACTTATCAATATTCTCCATTAATGTGAACGGCTTAAACTGTCCTCTAAAGAGGCACAGGTTAGCTGACTGGATACAAAACTCAGGCCAGATATTTGCTGCATATCAAGAGTCACATCTTACCTTAAAAGACAAATATAGACTCAGGGTGAAATGATGGTCATCCATATTTCAGGCAAATGGTAATCAGAAAAAGGCAGGTATTGCAATTCTATTTGCAGGTACAATAGGCTTTAAACCAACAAAAGTAAGGAAGGATAAAAATGGTCACTTCATATTTGTTAAGGGTAATACTCAATATGATGAGATTTTAATTATTAATATCTATGCACCCAACCAGAATGCACCTCAATTTATAATAGAAACTCTAACAGACATGAGCAACTTGATTTCCTCCAGCTCTATGATAGTCAAAGATTTCAACACTCCTTTGGCAGTGTTGGATCAATCCTCCAATAAGAAGCTAAGCAAAGAAATGTTAGATTTAAACCTAACCATCCAACATTTGGATTTAGCAGACATCTACAGAACATTTCATCCCAACAAAACTTAATACACTTACTTCTCATCAGCCCACAGAACATCTCCCAAATGGATCACATCTCAGGTCACAGTCAAACCTCAGTAAATTTAAAGGAATAGAAATTATTCCTTGCATCTTCTCGGACCAGCATGGAACAAAAGTTGAACTCAGTAACAACAAGAATCTGCATATTCATACAAAAACACGGAAGTTAAATAACCTTATGCTGAAACATAGCTGGCTCAGAAATGAGATTAAGAAGGAAATTGCAAATGTTTGGAACAAAACGACAATGAAGACACAGATTATCAGAATCTCTGGGATATCTCAAAGGCAGTCCTAAGAGAAAAATTCACAGCACTGCAAGTCTTCCTCAAGAGAATGAAAAGAGAGAAACTTAACAACTTCATGGGACATCTCAAGCAATTGGAACGGAAGAACTTTCCAACCCCAAACCCAGTAGAAGAAAAGAAATAACCAAAATTAGAGCAGAATTAAATGAAATTGAACACAAAAGAATTATACAATAAATGAAAAAGTTGGTTTTTTGAAAAGGTCAATAAAATAGATAAACATTTGGCTAACCTAACCAGGAAAATAAGAGTAAAATTTCTAATCTCATCAATCAGAAACTACAAAGAAGAAATAACAACAGACTCCTCAGAAATTCAAAAAATCCTTAATGAATATTACAAGAAACTTTACTCTCAGAAATATGAAAATCTAAAGGAAATTGATCAATACTTGGAAGCACGTCACCTTCCAAGACTTAGCCAGATCAAGTGGAAATGTTGAAAAGTCTCATATCAAGTTCTGAAATAGCATCAACCATATAAAACCTCCCTAAAAAGAAAAGCCCGGGACCAGATGGCTTCATTCAGAATTCTACCAAACCTTTAAAGAAGAATTAGTACCTATATTACTCAACCTGTTCCAAAATGTAGAAAAAGAAGGAAGACTACCCAGCACGTTGTATGAAGCAAACATCACCCTAATCCCCAAACCAGGAAAAGACCCAACAAGAAAAGAAACTTATAGACCAATATCACTAATGAATATAGATGCAAAAATATTCAACAAGATCCTAACAAACAGAATCCAGCAACACATAAAACAAATTATACATCATGACCAAGTTCGTTTTATCCCAGGGTCTCGAGGCTGGTTCAATATTCGTAAATCTATAAGTATAATTCAGCACATAAACAAATTAAAAAACAAAGACCATATGTTTGTCTCAATTGATGCAGAAAAAGCTTTTGATAATATCCAGCATCCCTTCATGATCAGAGAACTTAAGAAAATTGGTACAGAAGAGACATTTCTTAAACTGATAGAGACCACCTACAGCAAACCCACAGCCAATATTGTATTGAATGGTGTTAAATTGAAATCATTTGCACTCAGATCAGAAACCAGATAAGGCGCCCATTGTCTCCACTGCTCTTTAACATTGTAATGGACGATTTAGCCATTGTAATTAGGGAAGAAAAGGTGATCAAGGGTATCCAAATAGGGTCAGAAGAGATCAAACTTTCACTCTTGGCAGATGATATGATTATACGCCTAGAAAACACCAGGGATTCTACTACAAAACTCTTAGAAGTGATCAAGGAATACAGCAGCGTCTCAGGTTACAAAATCAACATTCATAAATTGGTACCCTTTATATATACTAACAATAGTCAAGCTGAAAAAATAGTGAAGGACTCTAATCCATTCACAGTAGTACCAAAGAAGATGAAATATTTGGGAGTTTATCTAACAAAGGGCATGAAAGATCTCTATAAAGAGAACTATGAAACTCTAAGAAAACAAATAGCTGAAAATGTTTAACAAATGGAAAAACATACCATGCTCATGGCTGGGAAGAATCAACACTGTTAAAATGTCCATACTACCCAAAGCAATATACAATTTTAATGCAATCCCTATTAAAGCACCACTGTCATACTTTAAAGATCTTGAAAAAATAATACATCATTTTATATGGAATCAGAAAAAACCTTGAATAGCCAAGACATCACTCAAAAGTAAAAAGAAAGCAGGAAGAATCACGCTGACAGACCTCAGACTATACTACAAATCAATAGT
>CAUYPK010116644.1:0-14395 GCA_963574355.1 Loris lydekkerianus | reverse complement strand
CACCATTCTAATTAAAATCTCACCAGAATTTTTTCTACAAATTTATAAGCTGACCTAAAAATTTATATAAAAATGAAATAATAGAATGAGGAGGTCAAAGAATCAGTAAATAAAAGTCAAAAGACTCAATCTCATGATTTCCAGGTATAATAAAAAAACTGTATTACTTGAGACAGCATTCAATTTTAGAAGTGGAAGGAAGAATCACAGATCATTTAATCCCCTTATTTTAATAAGAAACTATTTTGTCATTACAATTACAGTAGAGCCTCTATAAGTTGACCACCCATGGGACGGGAAAAAACTGGTCAACATATAGAAGTGGTCGACATAAGGAACTAGGCCTTCTGTCCTGACACATTCATGTGGTTCATGTCTGATCTATGAAAATTATGTCAACCTAAAGAAATGGTCAATGTACAGAGGGGTCAAATATGGAGGTTTTACTGTAGTTGTATGGGGACTGGTGGAGAAAGGGACCCTGGGAAGGACAGAGTTCAAGTATTTCTTTCTTTTTTTTCTTTTTCAACTAATTTTTATTTCATCATAACTGTATACATTTATGGGGTACAATATGATGATTTGATATACAATGTAGAATGCTTAAATCAAACTAATTAATATAACCATCATCTCACTACTTACTTTGTGGTAAGACATTTATAATATACTCTTAGTTGTTTTGAAATATACCTTTGCATTAGATGAGATCCCGCCAAATACCCTCCCTTCACTTGTCCTCCAAAGGACAGAGTTCAAGTCTTTTTAATCAGAGCCTAAAGAATTCTCAATTGTATATTATTTTCAAATGATTACCTTCTATAAGACAGAAGTTATTCTGTGATTTTGAAAAAGTAAAGATTATGAACTGATAATTTTCAGATAATGAACTCTAACCTGTAAACAAATTCAATATTTAAGCTCTGAATAGATTATACTTTTCTGCTCATTAAAATTACAATTTGGCAAGACCTGAGTAATTATGAAAGGATAACCTGTGATTGATTAGTAGTGCTATATAAAGTAGTGAAGAAGATTTATTAAACAATAATAACTTTTTCAAATACCTCAATACACTCATGTTAAAGATGTATGTTGAGATTAATAATCTACTGCACCAGCATTGAAAATTATAAAGATGGGCTCAATATGTGAGACAAAGAAATATATTCAAAATATAAATGCTAAGAGGTTATCAGAGGAACCAATAAATATGCAGAGGAAATGTTAGAAAAATTGGTCATAACGTATCTGTAAAGTATGCAGCACCAAGCAATGTATAATGATTAAAAACAAAGTTAACTCATAAACTTCACTCTCATGAACTCTAAGTATTACCTCATTTATTTCCCAGAAGTATTACATTACAGCTTAGGATGCAAACAGGAAAGGTGTTGTATGGGGGTAAATATTTGATTAGAATTCTGTTTGGGTCAGAAGTACTAGGGATTGCTTCTTAAATTACAATGGTAGGGTAAGGGTTTGCTTGATTTTTTGATATTTGGATAATAGCAAGCTGTTTGATGGTATCACATTTTCTTCCCCCCAATGTCCTGCAAGCTGAAATATCAAATAAGTTCTTAAATTTTTAAAAATGTCTCATTGTAGCCAATTCATTGACTATTTCATAGAAATAAGAACTATTAGCATTTCCAAAACTAAACAAATAAACTTCTGTGAATTTGAACTAAATAAAATTATAAAAAATTTTAAATTGAAGGAAGGAAGGAAGAATGAAAAGGGATTAAAAAAAGAAAGAAGAAAAGAACAAAAAATAAATATAAAATTATTATTTCAGCTATATACCATATGAGAGAATTGGAAACAACTCCAAAATGACATATAGGGGAAGAAAGAAGTAAATGTTATAATTTTTTTACAGTGAAATGTGATGCAACTTTCAAAAATAACTGTTAAGGAATATCATGCAATAATATGATGGTTGTTACTTTTATTAATGTATAGGTATAGTTTTGCAATATAGAATCTCATACAAGATCACCTATTTACAACTCAATTGCTCCTTTCCCCAACTGCTGGCATTACTGACTGCCAAAAGATCACAACCTGTGGGAAACTTGGGAACTCATGATTCTACTTCCTTTGTAGGGGGCAGAGACAGTATACTTGCCTGTCTCTGCTTCTTATATTACTGAAGGGCAATCCCAATTGCTGAATTCACTAAGAACCTGAATGAAGTCTCCAGAAATTTCTTTGCAATTTAACTTGGTTGAAACAACGGAGAATCCCCTCTGGTGTTATGCACCTTCAATGCAGATAATATTCTAGCATAATTTCCAGCCAAACAAGAATTCACAGGGAAGGAAGACAAAAGAGTCAAATCATAGCTTATGTATTTTTCTGTGTTATAATAATAAGAAACATGTAAGTGTGCTTAAATATATTTAAAGTAACAAAAAGGAGTTAAAAGAAATGAAGACATACACATTAAATTTAGGTGGCAGGGGTGTGCATAGTGGCTTTTGCTTGTAATATTAGCTGAGGTAAGTGGATTGCTTGGGGTCAGGAGATCAAGAACAGCCTGAGTCAAAATGAGACCACATCTCTACCCCAAATAGAAAAATTAGCTGGGTACAATGGTGTGTGCCTATAGTTCAAGCTACTCAGCAGGCAGAGGCAAGAGTATTGCTTGAACTCAACAGTTTGAGGTTGCTGTGAGCAAGGCTGAGACCATGATATTTTAGCCCAGGTGACAGAGACTCTGTCTCAAAAACTAACTACAAATGAATAATAAAATGAAAATAAATAAAAACTAGGTAACATATTTCTAATAATTAAATAGAACTTCTAGACATATACTATTAAAATTAAAGACTCATACATAGTAAGTAAAAATTATTTTAGACTAAAAGAATTAAAGAATAATGACTTTATAACTATAATTGATAAAATTATTCAAAATGCAACCAAGACAAATAAAGTAAAGGAATTTATAGGGACACAAAAGAGTAGGCAAGAAGATTTATGATATATCTAACTGGATTTTCTAGAAATCACTAAACATTTCTACACACTGATGAAAGACTTTAATCTTCATATTTAAAAAAGCCAATGATAACGAGTTGGAAAAGTTGGAAGATATTTGTACTTGAAATAAAAATGCAGATAGGAATTTAAAAAGCAAAAAATATATATATTTCCTATGAGGAACAATGATTTTATTGAGAGATGTTCTCTCAAAATCAATGATGAAAGCTATAAAACAAGGAAATGAGGTCTTAAATTGTCAATGAAAATAGCTGTTGACCAAAAATCATATGCCTTGCTCAACTATTCTTTAAAACCAATGACAAAATAAAACCATTTTCAGAAAGCAGTACTTTTTTTTTTTTTTTTTTTTTTGTCTTTTATTCAAAAGACCTTCAGTAAAAGAAAATCTAAAGGATGTGGTTTAGGTAACAGGGCACTCATCACAGAAGGAAGGTCTACAATGCACGAGAAAATGGAAACAGTAAAAAATAGTTAGAAATTTTTTGACTGAATATAAAACAACAAAAACAAAAATAATACTTTTTTAATTTGAGGTTTAATATAATAAGTTTAAAAATATACATGACCTAATAACATCTACATTGGAAATGTGGTGTATTAGAAACATGGAGTTCAATGATCTTGCCATTAGGGAAGAAGGAAGAAATTTATTTTGAAACATAATGTACATTAAACATTTAAAAAATGTAACTACGAAGGAAATAGAAAAAGCAGGTATAAATCCAAAATCACAGAAGAAAAAAAAACAATGAGGAAAGGAAAAAAGGAGAACATAGAAAAAGACATATTTCATATTCAATAATAGAAATTATTATCGGTTTTAGAATAGATGTGATGGAAAGTACACAAAAAAGAGAGGCCAAAGAGATTTTGGAGGGGGGTGATGTTAATAGTTCCTAGAATGACGTAAAATTGATTGTGGTGATTGTTGTGCACATTTGGTAAAATTCAGAACTTGTACACTTAAATTGAAAAAATTTATTGTTCATGGTATACATTTTGATACAATTATTTTTTTTTAAAGTTCACTAAATAAGCTGAGAAGCTAAGTAGACAATGAATATATGCAGCAATTTAAAAAAATCATTTTTAGTATTTCTCAGACAAGAAAACGAAAAGACTAATAGTCACCTTTCTATCCCTCCTGCACATCTCTTTTATGAAAACAAAGCAGGAATAAGTGTTCGGAGATATGAAGTCTGGAATAAATTTCAATTATTGTAATATTAAATATCAATTTTCTGCCGTTACTTCCTTCACTGCCCAGGGTAATATGGTGGCTCAGCTTGAGCTCTTTTTGTGCTGAGGTTTCACTTTCCCCAAAGTGGCCCCTCAAGATTGGATTCAAAATGACCCTCTGCTGGCAGGCATGTATAACTCTCCAATAATAGCTATAATGCAGTTATGAATTCATTGACTCACTGTTGTTGCTCACGTGCTTCTTCCTAAAGAGAGTTCTGTATTCTACACATATCTCACCACATATTCTGTGACAGTTATTTTAGCTTTTCTGACTTGTCTCAGATATCAGTCTGCAGGACTCCTACTTTGGGAACCACAAACCAAGCTCTCCAAGGACAATCCCTAAACTTGATATGAAGGTGCTAATATGTAGTATGGCTCATCCCTGACCTACTTTGGAAAAAAGTGTCAAGACTCCCAGAATGTTTTCACTCACAAAACTAAAATCCCTATAAATCCTGCTTTTCTTTCATAGCTCTCAGAGGAGATTGGAGAGTCCTTGAAATGGTTTTAGGACATTACCGATTTTGCTTAAAGTGCTCTTTCACATACTTACTTTTTAGTTATCATGTTGTTAGCAAACTTGAAAATGAGATAGGTTGTATCATAAGAATTAAATCGAGTCTATTTAATTCGCCAGTAAGTTAAGAATACGTTTTTTCTTTGTGTACAGGGTACTCTTGTATTACAGGAGAAAGAGCAATTAATGGTGACTAGTGGACTAAGAGCAATTTAATAGGAAAGGACATTGCAAACATACCTTGGAAGAAAACAGCTTTCCAGGCAGAAATGGAAAAGAATATCTTAGGAAACAAAATAAATAATACAAAAAAATGACTTATTCTCCGAAGAGCAAATAACTGTAGGTAACAGGAGTGAAATTTGGTGGAGAAGTTCAAAAATTACATGCAAAAAATGAAATAGGATACCTTGAAGCTTGTTAATTGCTATTCCAGAAATTTTAGACTATGTCAAATAAAAATAAGGGTTCATAGATAATCCATCAGATACTGCATCTGTGACTCAGAACATTAACTGTCATTTTGTCATTACTCACATATATGAGATTTATTGTAATGATGATGACTATTAAGACTTTTTAATAACCACATTATAACACATAGCGTGTATTTTGAAACATAATGACAGCAATGTGAAATATGAATTGATTAAACCAGAAATAGAGATGTCAATCAGAAAATGATTTCAATGGATTATATGAAATGGTGAAACCCTATGTTATGGCAGTGCCCCCAAATAAAAAGAATATATGATTAAATGATATGAGCACTAGTGTATGGAGAGATTTGGAACACAAGGATGGCATCTATGCTTTATGGAGTTTTCTAAGATGGGGAAGCTCACAGGCACATCCCATTTTCCTTATGTTGTGAAAAAACATTGGCATGAAAAGATTACGGTGAGAGAAGTCAGGTGGAATATTTCACTAGGTTTCATGTGCAGATCACCTTGGTATGGCAAAACCCCACATTTTGGGGGCCCAGAAGAAATTGCAAATGGTGGAGATGTACATGGGTAGTTTGTCAGCCTGACAAAGAGCCCCCCCCCCCCCAAAGCAAAGTGACTGGCCCCACCTGGACTCTTACAGACTGGATCTGATTCTGAAAGAAGTGGTAAGAAGCCATTTTCATTCACAGATCACATATGAAAGAAAGACACTAGGGAGTAAACAGCCCATGTAACAACCCAATCCCTTGCCCCAAAAGGCTTATGTTGATTCCTGTATGTTGGAGGATAAACATCCTTGAGTTAGACCAGAGGCAGGTCCAGTAAATTTGCACGATCTTCTATAAAACAAAAAAGAAGATGACCTGCTCACCCTTCACCAAAGTCTTTCAGATAGTAATTGTTATTAAACTTTTCTTTTTATGTTTTTGCTACCTGGCCATAGGTATGTGGCAATTCTTTGAGGTTAGAAGTAAAACATGGAGCTCAGGAAAATAAGTACTTACAAGGAGAGTGGAATTGCAGAGAGCATTGAAAAGAATGACTGATCTGCTGATACCTAACTTGGAATGTTTTCTTAATGCAGGTATTTCTGTATGTATATACATACAGAAGCATGCATAGGTAAGTATACACTTACATACAGAAGTATGCATATGTAAGTGTACACTATGCATATGTAAGTATACACTTACATTCCATACAAACACCCACAAGTATATATATATATATATATATACATGTATATATATATACACATACATACAGAGGGTGCCAAAAACTGCATACAAATTTTAATAAAGGAAGAACTGTATTAAAATTGTAATACTCAATACATACTGATAACAAAAGATGAGTACAAGGCACATTCAAGCACCTTTTGTAATTGCAGAAGTCAAATATGACTTGGGTATTACAATCCTAATATGGTTTTATCCTTTCCTAAAATGTATGTACATTTTTGGCAACCTATACATATGTGTAATTTTCTGCTTCCTAAAATGAGGACTTGTAAACGTGAGTATACAGTAAATTCCCACTTGATGTCCTGAATAAGTTCTTGGAAACCAAGTTTTAAATAAAATGACATTAACAAAAATAATTTTACATTAGGCTAACTGAAATAAACAAGAGTTAAGTTCCTATGACAGACTTCTCATCACAAAAATATCACTGAACTTCTAAACACAAACAAAACATTTCTAATATTAACCATTGAAATAAATGTGAGCTACACATACATTTAAGAAAGATTGATAAAAACAAGTAAGATAATTATTTACCTATCATTCCAGTTTGAGGTTTCAGGCTGGGAAACCCATTTTGGCAGCTCAGGGCATAAGACATGCCTTGCCAGGATGCCATCCCTTTGTAAGCAAAGCACACACACACACACACACACACACACAGAGCCACACTCACTCACACTAAGACATTTCAGACACTCCAGTGAACCTAACAGGTATGTCTTTTGGGGATGCAGAGGAAAACACAAGAACCGGAGCAGGGTATGGTGGCTCTTGCCTGTAATACTAGCACTCTTGGAGGCCAAGGTGGGTGGATTACCTGAACTCAGTAGTTCCAGACCAGCCTGACCAAAAGTGACACCCCATCACTAGTAAAAATAGAAAAGTTAGCTGGGCAGGCCTTGTGGCAGGCACCCATAGTCCCAGCTACTGGGAAGGCTGAGGCAAAAGGAACTCTTCAGGCCAAAAGTTTGAAGTTGCTATGAGCTATGATACCCTGGCACTCTATCCAGGGCGATAGAGTGAGACTGTCTCAAACAAAGCAAAGCAAACAAATAAACAAAAAACTCACACAAACAAAAAAACATAGGAACCAAAGGAAACCCATGTAGACATGGCAGAATGTGCAAATTCTACAAGGAAAATGTTCCCAGCCTGGAAATTATTTGTTTTTGTTTTTTTCTCTTTGAAATTATAATCAAACTACCAAAGGAAACAACACTATTCAAAGACCTCCCTGTACGTATAAATATATATATATGCATACCTGATATAGACATACAGAGTAAATCCTCGTTATTCATTATTCCATATTTTGAAATTTACCTAAAGGCTAAAATTTATTTCCACGAAATGAATGCCCACTGCACTTTCACAACCATTCACAGATGCACAGCGCAGTGAAGCATGTGAGTTACCTCATGCACACATACCCAGCCGAGGTCAGCAGAAATGTTGGATTCTGCTTCTGGTTTAAGCTGTTATTCAAAGATGACCTTCGGATGGGGCCAGGAGGTGCAGTGCAGTGCCGTGTAAGCAGCTCTGGTTTGGGGGAAGAGTGTTGGATGGGTTTGAACTTTATCTTTTCTTTGATAAAATAAAGAAAATTACCATCAGAAGTGGTTATTAGGATGTAAAATTATAATCTGTGGAGGGCAGAAAATGGGAAAATAAAATGTTTGAATTATAAGAAATATAAAGTGTTCCCATTCTATATACATTTGATTCGAGACTAAGACATTAAAACTGGACAGAATAGGTTATTGATGACTTTTTATTAATAAGAATTCCACTTTCCATAGAGTTTAGCCCACTTTTCATAAGTGAAGAAGGTAAAGAAACTAAGACAATATTTGCATTGAGGATAGATTAGTCTTTCAAGATGTTTGATGATCAAAGGAAGAAAATAGACATAAAAGAAAAGGAAGGATTTAGGATTGAAATGAGTAACTCAAAACTCAGTACAAAATACAGGAATTGGGCACATAAGTGGGAATTCAACATTTGGGAGAGTGACCCAGAGCAATGTAGCGGTATAAAGATAATTCACAGTTAACTGTTTTGTTTTCCATTTTCATTATGAAGTAAGCTATCTGTGTATTGGAACACGAGCAATTAGAGAGAATGAGGATGAAGCATTCCACAGCAGCTACTGCACTGATAGCAAACTAAGTTGGGAAAAGTAATACAATTGATGAATAGTGCTTTATTTCCTACAAGTTTGGAGTCTGATACAGCTATTTGTTGGCACTAATCGGACCAGTTGCATAATTTTATCCAAGGGCTTGGGAGTAGGTGCAGAGAGAGCAGATGTTTAGACTTATTCTGTGGGGATTTTAACAAGACATGTGCAGGGGAAGGATGAGAAAGCTAAGGAAATCAAGGATGCTGATGCAAGTACATTTAAAGTGATTTATCAAGAAGTCCAGGATAGACAGAAATAAAGTGAAGTCAAAAGCTAAGGAAATAACAACTGTTAAGAGAAACCCAAATTTCATAAGAGAATAGTATCTTTAGAGCTAGCGATCAAGTGATCAGTCATGAAAATATGAAAATGTTTAATTCTAAATTGGTGAAACTAAAAAAAAAAAAAAATCCAGTAAAAATATAATTTTATTTTGCCCGAGTGAAGCTTAAAAGAAAAGTAAAAAAAAAAGTTTGTTCTTGACTAATTCTATTATGTTAAAGTTGTCAGTAGTTACCAGGAATGAGTGCGTATGTAAGGTAATTGGCATCTGCGCCTTCAATAGAGCAGAGGAAAGACCTGAAAAATATGTTAGACATCTTGTTCTATGCACACTTCCCTTACTTATCATTAAGTTTGGACTTTGCCTATGATGTCTTTTCAATTTACCATGTTTACCACGTATAAAGTAACATAATATTAAGAATCAAAGTCTCAGAGGAGTAAACCATGATCATTTTTTATTTATTGATAGAAGAATAATTTTAGGGACTCTGAGTCCTTGTTCATTCTCCCTGGGTAATTTTCTGTTATACTCATTCTTACACAATAAAGGTTGTTTGTAAAGTTAATATTTGTTTAACTGTAGTCAAACTTCCTTCTCTGAGTTTGGTATTCTTCATATAATGATACCTAAGAGATGATCTACTTTTCATCCTACACTGCTTGTGAGTGTAGTCTATGGCAGTCTGTTCTATTTTTACGATTAATATCCGCTTTGAGCCCATGGGTAGCTTCCACTTATCCCTGTGAAGTTATTAACATGAGTAGCTATGAGAAGATAGTTGGCCTGCTCCTCTTCTGAGTGTTTTTTAAATACATTTCAGGAGTGTTATTATTTCATCCCATCAAATAATCCTTGAAATTGGTACAAAAGTCTGCTTGGGGGCCAGGAGATCCCCCCATGAAAATCCAGGTTTTACTAAGAATAGGGAATTATTCTTAGACCGGTTCTTCCCAGCTCGTCACTCTGTCAATAACCCACTGTACCTGTGTATGAAACCATTCTTCTCTGAACTTTATGTGAGGACTAGATAACCAGTTTCTGTTTGGATAAATGCCACAATATCCAGCCATTATTTTCAAACAGTTTACAATACTTGAAACCATGTTATGTTTCTTATAAACTGTGAACTTTAACAGGTTATTGAACGTCTCCCACAGATTCTGTATCTATAAATGAGGCATTTAAATTATATTCTATTATAAATTAAGCAATGTTTAATTCATTGGGTATTTTAAGTACTAAAAATATGTGTAATATACTTTTAATAGTGTATACAACAAGATAAATTTTATATTTATAACTATTATATAACTATCAACATTATTATTATGCAAAATAAAAAAATTATTATTAAAACCATGAAAAATGCAAATAATCAATAATGATTATGGTTGAAATGTGAATTGAGGGCAGGATCCTGGCACAATAGAATTCAAAGAATATGATAAAACACGTATTTGGGTAAAGGATGATTCAAGTGCCTTCCAAAGGACTTTTCTGATACTTCTCTTCAGGGATGAGTGTATCATTTTATATTTGGAAAGCATTTGCTTTTTTAGCCTCGCTCTAGGGAGAAGTTCATAAGTCAGACTTTCAGAATTGAACATACTAATGTATTTTCTCCTTTGCAATCAGTCCTCAGTAAACATTCCTAAAAATGAATCTTTAATAAAATAGCTAAACCACATGAATTGTGTTTCTGTTGTTGAGTTTTGTTGCAAACATGTAGATTAATTTTTGTAATCATTGTAGTAGTACTCTCTCATTATGTAACTTCCTAAATCCACAAATGTAATGTAGAGTCTCATTCTGAAGACTTAATCATCTGTTATACATAAAATACTATAATTAATTCATTAAGTTAGCATTTACTAATAGACTATTTTGTGGCATGCTCCTTACTAAAGCCTGACTTTTGAAAGATCAATGTTGTCCAATCACTATTTTGAATGTAGATAATTTCTACCTCTCATTTCACCTCTACCAAAAAACTCTGAACAAATTTGTAAATGTGTAAGCTCCCTTAAAGTCACGATAAAAGTAGATTACTGGTAAACTAACTGACAAAATGTTAGTTAAAACATGATTAGTTATATGGAAAAAATCAAGTTCAAGTAGTTACTTTCTCAGGGAAGCAATGGCTGGATAGTGAGGGGGAGGGAAGAATAATGATTTCCTAAAGGTTAAGTGTGGACTACAAAGAAAAAATAAAAATATTGGGGGATACTGACATAAACTAGAAATTGCAGTTTTTGTAAACTCAAAAAAAAAAAGAATGGGCGAAGGTGTTAGCACTAAGAAAGCAAGACTGAGTGTGCGATCTAGGCAAGGGGTATATCACCTCCCTCTTGGGAGCAACATGAGCTCTTCTTTCCTGTCATCCTTAGTGAAAAGCAGCCTTAAACTGCCGAGGAAAGGTAAAGAAACTATTTTGATTTTATGGCATTGGTGAAAACCCATTGCATCTGCGGGATAAAAAGATCAAGGGAAGAACCAAAAAGACCTCTCATCTCACAGGAGAGGGGCAAGAATATATTTTGAAACCAGATATACAGGTGAAGAAATAAAAGCAATCAGAAAGAAAATGGAACCAGAGCCAGAGAGCCAGACTCATACTTATGGTGAGAACAACAGTGAATACTTGCCTTGCCGCTCTGCACTGTTAGAATAGTCGAGTATAAAGGGAAAAGACTTAAGGTGCCACCTTAAGAAAGTGAGAAAAGAGTGACAAGTTAAAGTGAAAGCAAGTAGAAGGAAGGATCTACTGAAGATAAGAAGAAAAATCTATAATACTGAGAACAGATAAAGATGATCAAAAAGCAATCTCCAGTGTTTTAAAAAGGATCAATAAAATTGATGAACTTTTAGAGAGACTGACCTACATTTCACAACAAATTTTACCTTTGTAATTTTTTCAAAAAGGCCATTAGAACTAAATAAATATTTTTAAGAATACAAAAAAGAAGAAAATACAAAGTACATGTAACAAAAATAAAAGAGATGAAATTGAAGATCATATATAAAATATATGAAAATAATATTAATTAAAAAATTCAAATAACTCTATATTTAAAAATGCAAAAGCTTCTATAATGGGAATGTTCTTTGCCTATACAATGTACTAACCTAAATATTTTATTGATATATCTTTTAAGATGTTGAATTTGTAGCCAACAACTTTCACAAAGAAAACTCCAGATGGATTTCCTGATGAATTATACCTAGAAGACAATACCAATTTTATACAAATTCTTCCAGAATAGGAGTAGGAAAGAAGCTTTACCAGTTTATTTTATGGTGCCAGAATTACAGGGATTGCAAGAAGAGGCAGTACAAAAAAACAAAATACCAAGCAATAAACTTCAAGTATACTTAAAAAACATCCCCTCAAAAAATAAAAGTGCAACCAGAAAAGCAAATTTATTAATATCTACTTTCAATATTAAAATAATAATATGTTGCATCCCGGTGGGGTTTATCTGATCAATGATTTAAAAAAATCAACGAAAGTAACCATGTTAACAGAATAAAGGAGAAATACTATATTATCATTTTATTAGATACTTGAGGAAAAAAATGACAAGAAACTCAACAACATTCATGTTAAAAGCTCCCAGAACATTGGTGATAGAATGACCTTCCTACATACTGCTGATGAACACAGACAATCGTACCTGATGTGAAGGGCTGGATGTTTCTCCTCATGGTTGTCCATCTCTGAGTTCAGACCTGACAATACGTCTCCTTTCCCCCAGCAGGCTGAAAACCAGAGAAACCATTATCTCTGATTTGTAAAATTAAATTATCAAGGAATAGCACTTTTAAACAACACAGACCCATAGCATAGACAGCGAGAAACAGATATGTAATGGCTATCTGGAACAAAATCACAATATGCAAAAACTAGTTGTAGGTTCGGCCCCTGTACCTCAGCAGCTAGCCACCAGCCACGCACACCAGAGCTGGCGGGTTTGAACCCAGCCTGGGCCTGCCAAAAAACAAAGACAACTACAACCAAAAAATAGCCGGGCGTTGTGGCAGGTGCCTGTAGTCCCAGCTACTTGGGAGGCTGAGGCAAGAGAATCACTTAAGCCCTAGAGTTTGAGGTGGCTGTGAGCTGTGACGCCACAGCACTTTACCGAGGGTGACCTAGTGAGACTCTGTCTCAAAAAAAAAGAGTTGTAACTACAAATTTTCTCTTGTGGCTAAATTTAGAAAAAAATCTTCTTTAAAAAGTGAGAAAAGTCTTTTACTGCCCTTGCTCTTCTAGACCCTGACAGAGATTTCATAGTCTGAGTGGTAAAATGTTTACCTTTGCTGCTTGCTGACAGTTCCTATGATTCGGCTGCGGTCTTCACAGGGTAAACAGGGATTCCAAACCATCCCATCCTTCTTACCAAAACTCTTGGCAGGAAAATTTTACCTCTTAAAAATTGGGCCTAATGTTTGAGGATCTACAAATTAAAGGACAACAGAGAGATTAAAAGAAATACAGAACAGGTTTATTTATGCATGTAGGTGCTTACACATAGGAATACAATACTGGTGTGGGATCTGCTGAATAACAAGATAGCAAAGGTTAATAGTATTCTAAACTTACCAAAATGGATAGGAGAGTTTAGGGTTTCCATGGGAAAGTATGGATGGTCTTTATGGGTTTTTTTCTTTTTTTTTTTTTTTTTTGATGCTGATGGACAGCTACATTTAAATTTCCTGATGCTAAGGGTCTATCTCTCAAATAGAAAAGTTCCTGGAGGGAGTATCTACGTCAGCTGTATTTTTGAGATGCTTAGTCTATATCTAAATACTATTTCTTTCTCTAGCTAATGATTGTTCAGTTATTTTAAGTGTGAAGTTCATTTTCATACCACTTTGGCGGGTTTATCAGTCCCTTCAAATGTGAGGACATTTTCCTACTACTCGTATTTTTTATTTACTGGAGATACAGGCAGGGCAATAAGGTAAGAAATAGAAATAAAAGCACACACATTGGAAAGAAAAAAATAAATTTGCCTCTTTTCCCAGACTCCGTAAATGTTTACATAAAAGCATCAAATCTTATAGAACTAAGAAATGAGTTTACCAAAGTTGCAAGACAATATAAAAGAATGAATCATATTTTCATATAATAGTAATTGTGATCTGATACCCACTAAAATAGGCCTTAAGGTCAAGGAAACAAAAATCACCTATGGATTGAGAGTTGGGGACATGGCAGGTATGGCAAATTTCTAAAGAAATTTTGTAAAAAAAACCTGCACGACTATGAAAAACTACACCCTTGTCAAATTCCCTAGCAATAAAAGCTATCAAGCTGATTTATTATCTAGACCACTACAACTCTGGACAGGGGTCCAACCTTACAAACATTCCTTCTTGATGTGCTGTTGCAGACCGTAAGCCAGTTTCAGCCAGAGACTAGACTAAAACTGGCTTTATGCTCTATACTTCTTCTGA